>JZKD02S1251025.1:18525-63310 GCA_000966675.3 Picea glauca
AGATATTTTAACACAGTAATGCATAATACATATTGATATGTGACTGTAACTAATGTAAATACTAGGAAAACCAATTGTTAGATGTAGTACACATAAATATGTAAGAATAGACATTTATAAGGTTAGAAGAAGTATTGTTCTCTAAACAAGTAAAGTTTCTATGTTCTATTAAACAGAGGCATGGTTAAAGTAAGGAAAAGCATCGTAAACAGAAATTACCTGGCTGGATGTATGATGTCAAATGTCCTCAGGCTTCAAGTAGAAGCTCCAATCATTCCATGAAATGGAATTACCTAAAATTATCCATAGGAGCACAACTAAATAAAATTAACCAATAGCCACCCCTCTTTCTAATGGGCCCGTTTATTTTGACTACTATCCAAATTTCCCTGTATATACTTTTGATGAGAACATAGAAAATATCCTAAAGATGTAGATCAGAACAACTGGATTCGATATGTGTCCTACAAGGACAAATATATCTATACAAGTAAGGGGATGCTTTAGACATACAAATACCTTGTTCTCTACAGTTTTGCACACTCCCAGTAAAGAATCCCAATCTAGTACTTTAGTAGTAACTGGCCCTTTAAATCAGAAAATGGAACATTGTATAATAAAATGGGAAAATCTATCTTTTCCAACTAATTGGGTCATTGATACTCCTAAAGCACCCATTCCAAGAGCTATCACCTCTGCTCAGATCAAAGAAACTTCAAATTCTGCAGTCATATCCTTTCCCCAAAAAAAATTTTCTAGACAATCTCATTTACCTTCTAGTTCCGCTAGACAGTTTTCTACATTTCCTTCTTCATCCTTTTGCCTCCATGCCTCACTACAATATTTGGAAAACTAAGTCGGAAAAATTCCATTCACGGTAAAATTTCTTGATTGTGGAGAGCTTATTACTTTGTCCACACTTTTTTCCTTTAAAGAAAATGAAAGAGTGCAGTTTGAACATGAAAATCATAATCCTAGGACAAACCTGCCTCCACCAAACTCTACTGCCAAAGACCAATCTCCTCATCCCCAATGTTCTGATATTCCTTTCCCACATGATTCTCATGTTCTAACATTACAAGAGAATCTCTCCACAGAAATTGAAAAAAGGAAACAAGCCTATCTACCTAAAGATATGATGAGACCATCTAGTCCTGAAATCAAGAAATTTCTTTCACTACTGCAAGGATGTGGGAAAGATATTGTCAGAAAAGAATGGATGAAAGAAATGTTAAATTGGGATTTATTCACTCATCCCAAAGAAGAAGAGTTTTCAAAAACAACTCCAAATACAGAAAAACTCAGGTTAGCTAGTGAATGGAAAAATTTCATGGATTCTGAAAATCTGTATATTTCCTTTTATGAGTGGAACTCCTTTTGTAAATTTCCCAGGAAAGCCTACTCAAATTATTTATTTCCTCAAACAACAAAACCTATTTGTTGTCCTGTCCAGACTCTGAGCATATCTGACCTTGGAAGAGAAATTAATAGGCTAAAGAAATAAATCAAGGAAAACTCTATAGAGAAGAAGAAAAGCCAAGAACAGAGTCTTCAGATTGAACATTAGAAGTTTCATATTCTGATCAATTTAAAGAACAAGGGATGCCTTTTAAATTAAAAGAACTGATAGATACAGGCTTAGATCTTAGCATGCTACACAAAGATATTATTCCTATGTCATTATGGAAAAATACTCAAGCTTTGGTTGTTGGCCTAGGAAATATTCCAAATGATATTTCATTTCAAATTCTAGAAGCATTTTTGTGTTTCCAAGATTATTTCTTGAAGATGAGATTTCTCTTGGTTGATATTCCCATAGCCTGTATTCTTGGTACTCCTTTTCTAGTAGCAGTATCACCCCATGGTTCAACAATAGTTCTTCAAATAAACCATGATACTTTATTAGTATCCCTTCACAAAAGGGGAAGATTGTGGTAAAACTCCCTTTTGTTTCTACTCCCAGGTTGTCAGACATGGTGTAACTATCTATAAGAAAAAGTTTAAAAATAGAAGAACTGGAGGATTTTCAATCAAGCATCAAAATAAGAGACCAGCTCAAACAAAAGCAAATCCAAGAGAAAATCTCTTTATTACAACAAGAGTTTGTCAATACAGTTTGCTCAGAAAATGCTACAGCTTTTTGGAAACAGAAAAAGCATGAAGTTTCCCATTCTTATAAGGAATAATACCAAGGGAAACCCTACAAAAGTAGGGCCATACCTATGAATGATGAGTATCAGAAGCTATGTGAAGAAGAAATCAAGGGCTTACTGAACAAAGACCTTATCAGAAAATCTACTAGTCCATGGAACTGCTATGTGTTTTATGTGAACAAACATTATGAACAAATAAGAGGAGTTCCCAGACTAGTAGTAAACTAAAAGCCCTTAAATAAAGTATTGGCAGATGATACTTATCCAATTCCAAGCAAAAGTAGCTTGGTCACTAGAATTGCAGGAGCCAAGATTTTTTCCAAATTTGATTTAAAATCAAGATTTTGGCAAGTAGCAATAAAAGAAGATGATAAATTCAAGACGACCTTCAATGTCCTTGCTAGACATTATGAGTGGAATGTCATGCCTTTTGGGTTAAAAAATGCTCTAGCCAAATTCCAGAGAGTAATGGATTATACTCTCAAGCCATACTTTTATTGGCTTATTGTATATATTGATGACATACTTGTATTCTCATCATCCATAGAGCAACACTTCAAACATCTGAGGAAATTTCTCCAGGTTATAAAACAGGCTGGCCTAGTCCTCTCCAAAAAGAAAATAGAACTCTTCAAAACTGAGATAAAATTTTTAGGCCATACTATTGATAATGGAAAACTCACTCTACAAACTCATGCTGTAGAGTTTGCAGATAAATTTCCTGACAAAATTCTTGATAAAACCCAGCTTCAAAGATTTCTGGGTAGCCTAAACTATATTAGCCATTTCTATAAGAAATGTGCTCAAGATAGAATATTGTTTAATCAAAGATTAGAAAAGGATCCTAGTCCATGGACAGAGGCTCATACTCAAGCCGTGAAAAATATTAAAGCCAAAGCTAAAAATCTTCCAATCCTTCATATTTCTGATGATGAACTTCCTAAAATTGTTGAAACAGATGCTAGTAATATTGGCTGGGGAGCAGTACTTAAGCAAGTAAGAGACAAAGGAAAGGAATAAATTATACAATTCACTTCTGATCTATGGCATGCAGAAAAAAAGAATTATTCTTCTTTAGAAAAAGAAATCAAGGCTTCTTTAAATGCTATACAGAAGTTTGAAATCTATTTGATATATAAAAGGTTCTTATTAAGAACTGATGCAGCAGCCATGAATAAGGTCCTTGATAAAGAATTGAAGTCTCCAGGTAACTCCAAGTTTGCTAGATGGCAGGCTTTATTCGGTAATTTGTATTTTTCAATTGAACATATTAAAGGATCCAAAAATTCTATACCAGACTTTTTAAGCAGAGAACATCTTCAAAATTCCTGTTTATTAATTTCATTCCAACTAAGAGATGGTATAGAAACAGTGGTTGATATTCCTGACTCCTTAAATTGGGAATCTTATGCAACAAGTTTGGTACCACATTGGGAACTAAGGAGCACAAAGATCTTATCCCAAACCACTCATCTACAATATTCAAATCTGGTGCCAGAAGTGAGGGGAAGAAGAATTCCCAATGTTGTAGCCCCAATAATTTCAATGGAAAATGCAAGAGCAGTTGAGGCACAAAATGCCTTAACAGAACTATTTCATGATATCATCTTAGTCTGGGATATAAGAGATAATATGGGGCATAACCAACAATATTGTTTCCCTGATAGACCCAGATTGTTATTTGATTGGCCAGAACGAAATCCCAATATTATTTTTCCAGAGACCAGTCATAACTATCATGAATATAAAGAATTATGGTGGAATTTCATCCAGCAAGAAGGATTCTTTACTCTAGTCAAGTTTGGAACTGTAAACACTGCCACAGGTGGAAGGCCACCACTCTGGCTAGCAAACTGGTGGAAAGACTTTGGGCTAAATAAAGGGGCAATTGATCCAAGAATCTTAAGTTCATTCACTCCTTTATCATCAGTACAAGATCTTTTCCGTCAAGGGCCAAATGATGGAGAATTGTTACATTCTTTTATCTTCAATCATTATCAATGGGCTGTTAAGACAAAAAAAATTGTACAAATTCTAAACGGGCATCCTTTCATAGCAAGAAAGGTCTATACCAAATGTTGGGATACACTCCATTATCCCAAAAGATTTTCTGGGTTTATTGAGAATGATTAAAATAAGATTTCCAAATCGGTTTCTGTGGGTTGACGTAACAAACTCCACAGTGTAACCATGAGAATTCATGTCTAAATGGCTAACAGTGGTGCCATTCGGGTTTAGTGGGTTATTGTAATCAATCTCCACTATGTAATTATTGTCCTTATGTAATAATGAGAATCTTGGAAACTCGGAGCACTTCTTCGACTTTTGGTGCAGTTTGACCCACATTTACAAGATGCTCTACTGTTTGTCATATGTGATTGTCCTCTGGTCAGGGAATCTTGCATGACTACCCCTTCAAATCTACTATTCTAGTTTTCTTTTGGTAGATATGAAATAAAGTCATGATTTGGTCGGAAAATCTTGCACGATCACCACCGCCAAATCCCAAAAGTAAATATTCAGTGGCAGACATGCGAGCCCACTTGTCCATTGAAGTGTTTGCTTCATGATGACTCCACCTTCACAAATTTGTATAAAGGAAGGGTGAAAGCTCATTATCGGGCATTCTCATTTGCATTTGCATCTGAGTCTAGAGTTGGAGTCAGTCTGAGTCTCTAAGCTTCCCTTCTGTCTGAAGCTTCATGTCTTTCTATGTACAGAGTCTGTAATTAAGTTTGTGAGCGAAGAGCATACTGCTCTGAGTCTGTAATCTGTGCATCTGGCACAAAGTTTGTAATACTCGAGGATTGCTCTGATTAATATAAATGAAGTCTTCTTCTTATATACTTTCATCTATGAAGTTTACTTATTGTCTCTTTATTATGCGCACATTGTGATCTCACTTATTTTCCTGTATTTGCAATCGATGTTCCTTGGCACTGTCTAATATAGTTCGCTCATACAGATAATAAGGTTCACTGGTAGTCTGGTGTGAAGAGGCGACCGAGCATTGGTAGTAAGTCCCGCGAAGGCAGAGGGTCGCTAAAGGGCAGTTGTAGGTGCGGAGGTCCTTGTAAAACTGACTATAGGGTTCGTATAACACTGTAAAAGCCTCGTGGACTCCAGGTGGTGTGGTTCATAGTTTGGATAGAGTAAAGTGGTTAACATGATGATATTGGTTCTGTCGAGAGTAGCAAAAATTAGAAGACAAGATGGCGAGAGGAGATTGCGCATGAGACAAGAGTTTAATCAAGTCAAGCTTCACATATCTGACAGAGGAGGTCTCTGATGGCTGTTCATGAGGATCAACTACAAAATGGTATCTTATCCTCACGAACAGTCCTCAGAGGCCTCCTATGTCAGAGATGTGAAGCTTGACTTGATTAAAATCTTATCTCATGCGCAATCTCCTCTCGCCATCTAGTCTTCTGATTTCTGCTACTCTCGATAGAACCAATATCATCGAGTTAACCTCTTTTCTCTGTCCGAGCTATGAACCCCACCACCTGGAGTCCACTAGGCTTTTGCAATTTTATATGAACCCTATAGCCGGTTTTACAAGGCCCTCTGCAAATACAACTACCCTTTAGCAGCCCTCTGCCTTCACGAGACTTACTACCAGTGCTCGGCCGCCTCTTCACGCTAGACTACTAGTGAGCCTTATTATCTGGATGAGTGAACTATATCAGACAACACCAAGGAACATCGATTGCAAATATAGGCAAATAAGTGAGATCACAATGTGCGCATAATAAAGAGACAATAAGTAAACTTCAGAGATGAAAGTATATAAGAGGAAGACTTGATTTATATTAATTAGAGAAATCCTCGGGTATTACAAACTTTCTGCCAGATGCACAGATTACAAACTCATAGCAGTATGCTCTTTGCTCACAAACTTATTTATAGACTTTGTACTTAGAAAGACACGAAGCTTCAGACAGTAGGGAATCTTAGAGACTTAGATTGACTCCAACTCTAGACTCGGATGCGAATGCAAATGAGAATGCCCGATAATGAGATTTCACCCTTCCTTTATACAAATTTGTGATGGTGGAGTCATCATGAAGCAAATACTTGAATGGACAAGTGGGCTCGCATGTCTGCCACTGAATCTTTACTTTTGGGATTTGGCAGTGATGATCGTGCAAGATCTTCCGACCAAATCATGAATTTATTTCATATCTACCGAAAGAAAACTAGAATAGTAGATTTGACAGGGTAGTCATGCAAGATTTCCCAACCAAAGGAAAATCACATATGACAAATAGTAGAGCATCTTGGAAATGTGGGTCAAATCGCACCAAAAGTTGGAGAAGTACTCCGAGTTTCCAAGATTCTCATTATTACATAAGGACAATAATTACACAGTGGATATTGATTACGATAACCCACTAAACCCGAATGTCACCACTATCAGCCATTTAGACATGAATTCTCGTGGTTACACTGTGGAGTTTGTTACATCAACCCATGGAAACCAATTTGGAAATATTTTTTTAATCGTTCTCAATAAATCCAGAAAATCTTTCGGGATAATGGAGTGTATCCCAACATTTGGTATAGACCTTTCTTGCTATGAAAGGTTGCCCATTAAGAATTTGTACAATTGTTTTTGTCTTAATAGCCCATTGATAATGATTGAAGATAAAAGAACGTAACAATTCTCCATCATTTGGCCCTTCACGAAAAAGATCTTGTACTGATGATAAAGGAGTGAATGAACTTAAGATTCTTGGATCAATTGCCCGTTTATTTAGCCCAAAGTCTTTCCACCAGTCTGCTAGCCAAAGTGGTGGCCTTCCACCTGTGGTAGTGTTTACACTTCCAAACTTGACCAGAGTAAAGAATCCTTCTTGTTGGATGAAATTCCACCATAATTCTTTATATTCATGATAGTTATGACTGGTCTCTGGAAAAATAATATTGGGATTTCGTTCAGGCCAATCAAATAACAATATGGGTCTATCAAGGAAAAAATATTGTTGGTTATGCCCCATATTATCTCTTATATCCCAGACTAAGATGATATCATGAAATAGTTATGTTAAGGAATTTTGTGCCTCAACTGCTCTTGCATTTTCCCTTGAAGTTATTGGGGCTAAAACATTGGGAATTCTTTTTCCCCTCACTTCTGGCACCAGATTTGAATATGCTAGATGAGTGGTTTGGGATAAGATCTTTGTGCTCATTAGTTCTGAATGGGGTACCCAACTTGTTGCATAAGATTCCCAATTTAAGGAGTCAGGAATATCAACCACTATTTCTATACCATCTCTTAGTTGGACTGAAATTAATAAACAAGAATTTTGAAGATGTTCTCTGCTTAAAAAGTTTGGTATAGAATTTTGGGATCCTTTAATATGTTCAATTGAAAAATCAAAATTAATGAATAAAGCCTGCCATATAGAAAACTTGGAGTCACCTGGAGACTTCAATTCTTTATTAAGGACCTCATTCATTGCTGTTGCATCAGTTCTTAATAAGAACCTTTTATATATCAAATAGATTTCAAACTTTTGTATAGCATTTAAAGCATCCTTGATTTCTTTTTCTAAAAAAAAATAATTCTTTTCTGCTGCATGCCATAGACCATGAGCGAATTGTATAATTTCTTCTTTTCCTTTGTCTCTTACATGCTTAAGTACTGCTCCCCAGCCAATATTACTAGCATCTGTTTCAACAACTTTGGGAAGTTCATCATCAGAAATATGAAGGATTGGAAGATTTTTAGCTTTGGCTTTAACATTTCTCACGGCTTGAGTATGAGCCTCTGTCCATGGACTAGGATCCTTTTTTAATCTTTCATTAAGGAATTTTCTCTCTTGAGTGCATTTCTTATAGAAATGGCTAATATAGTTTAGGCTGCCCAGAAATATTTGAAGCTGGGTTTTGTCAAGAATTTTGTCAGGAAATTTATCTGCAAACTCTCCAACATGACTTTGTAGAGTGATTTTTCCATTATCAATAGTATGGACTAAAAATTTTATCTCATTTTTGAAGAGTTCTATTTTTTTGGAGAGGACTAGGCCAGCCTGTTTTATAACCTGGAGAAATTTCCTCGGATGCTTGAAGTGTTTCTCTGTGGATGATGAGAATACCAGTATGTCATCAATATATACAATAAGACAATCAAAGTATGGCTTCAAAGTATCATCCATTACTCTCTGGAATTTGCTTGGAGCATTTTTTAACCCAAAAGGCATGACATTCCACTCATAATGTCTAGCAGGGACATTGAAGGTTGTCTGGAATTTATCATCTTCTTTTATTGCTACTTGCTAAAATCCTGATTTTAAATCAAATTTGGAAAAAATCCTGGCTCTTGCAATTCTAGTGACCAAGCTACTTTTGTTTGGAATTGGATAAGTATCATCTACCAATACTTTATTTAAGGGCTTGTAGTTTACTACTAGTCTCGGAACTCCTCTTATTTGTTTAGAATGTTTGTTCACATAAAACCCATAGTAGTTCCATGGACTAGTAGATTTTCTGATAAGGTCTGTGTTCAGTAAGCCCTTGATTTCTTATGCACATAGCTTCTGATACTCAGCATCCATAGGTATGGCCCTACTCTTGCAGGGTTTCCCTTGGTATTATTCCTTATAGGGAAGGGAAACTTCATGCTTTTTATGTTTCCAAAAAGCTGTAGGATTTTCTGAGCAAATTGTATTGACAAACTCTTGTTGTAATAAAGAGATTTTCTCTTGGATTTGCTTTTGTTTGAGCTAGTCTCCTATTCTGATGCTTGATTGAAAATCCTTCAGTTCTTATATTTTCATACTTTTTATTATAGATAGTTGCACCATATCTGACAACCTGGGAGTAGAAACAAAAGGGATTTTTACCACAGTCTTCCCCTTTTGTGAAGGGATACTAATAAAGTATCCTGGTTTATTTGGAGCAATTATTGTTGACCCATGGGGTGATACTGCTGCAAGAAAAGGAGTACCAAGAATACAGGCTATGGGAATATCATCCAAGAGAAATCTCATCTTCAAGCAATGATCTTGGAAACACAAAACTGCTTCTGGAATTTAAAATGAAATATCATTTGAAATATTTCCTAGGCCAACAACCAACGCTTGAGTTTTTTTCCATAATGACACAGGAATAATATCTTTGTGTAGCATGTTAATATCTGGGCCTATATCTATCAGTGTTTTTAATTTAAAAGGAATCCCTTGTATCTTTAAATTGATCAGAATATGAAACTTCTGATGTTCAATCTGAAGACTCTATTCTTGGCTTTTCTTCTTCTCTATAGAGTTTTCCCTGATTTCTTTCTTTAGCCTATTAATTTCTCTTCCAAGGTTAGATATGCTCAGAGTCTGGACAGGACAGCAAATAGGTTTTGTTGTTTGAGGAAATAAAGAATTTGAGTAGGCTTTCTTGGGAAATTTACAAAAGGAGTTCCACTCATAAAAGGAAATATACAGATTTTCAGAATCCATGAAATTTTTCCATTCACCGGCTAAGCTGAGTTTTTATGTATTTGGAGTTGTTTTTTCAAACTCTTCTGCTTTGGGATGAGTGAATAAATCCCAATTTAACATTTCTTTCATCCATTCTTTTCTGACCATATCTTGCCCACATCCTTGCAGTAGTGAAAGAAATTTCTTGATTTCAGGACTAGATGGTCTCCTCATATCTTTAGGTAGATAGGCTTGTTTACTTTTTTCGATTTCTGTGGAGAGATTATCTTGTAATGTTAGAACATGAGAATCATGTGGGAAAGGAATATCAGAACATTGGGGATGAGGACATTGGTCTTTGGAAATAGAGTTTGGTGGAGGTAGGTTTGTACTAGGATTATGATGTTCATGTTCAAACTGGACTCTTTCATTTTCTTTAAAGGCAGAAAGTGTGGACAAAGTAATAAGCTCTCCACAATGAAGACATTCTACTGTGAATGGGATTTTTCCGACTTGCTTTGCCAAAGATTATAGTGAGGCATGGAGGCAAAAGGATGAAGAAGGAAATGCAGAAAACCGTCTAGACGAACTAGAAGGTAAAGGAGATTGTCTTGAAAAAATTCTTTAGGGAAAGGATATGACTGCAAAATTTGAAGTTTCTTTGATCTGAGAAGAGGTGATAGCTCTTGGAATGGGTGCTTTAGGAGTATCAATGACCCAATCAGTTGGAAAAGATAGATTTTCCCATTTTATTATACAATGTTCCATTTTATGATTTAAAGGGTCAGTTAGTACTAAAGTACTAGATTGGGATTCTTTACTGGGAGTATCCAAAACTACAGGGAACAAGGTATTTGTATGTCTAAATAATCCCCTTACTTGTACAAATATATTTTTCCTTGTAGGACACATATCGAATCCAGTTGCTCTGATCTGCAGCTTTAGGATATTTTCTATGTTCTCATCAAAACTATATACAGGGAAATTTGGATAGTAGTCAAATAAACGGGCCCATTAGAAAGAGGGGTGACTATTCCTCCAATCAGGGAATCAGTGAATTTATTATGAGTGAGATCTCTTATAGTACATAGGACATAAGAGTCTATACCTCTGTGGACTAAGGGACTGATTCCAATCCTAATTCATCCGAAATGGAGATACTTTGTTCCATGTCTTTTGGCTTCCTTTTGGATTTCCTTGGCATTGATTAAGGAAATAGTTTGACTGACATCACTATTTTGTTGTATCCGGCTCACTAATTCTTTTACAATGACTCTGGTCACTTCTTTTAGATGGGACATGTTTAAATACTGATAGACATGACTTGGAGAAATAGGAGGTAGTTTCCATGCAGCTTGAGGGTTTGTTTCTACTTCTTCAATACTAGCATGATTTATACTCTGAGATCTATTAAACGAAAACATAGATTCTAAACCATTTACATAGTCAGACTCATAGGTATTTTCTTCAGCATTTTTTACATCTCTAAAGGACATAGATCTAGAATCCATGACTATGATAGAGTTTTACTATTTCTTCACAGAAAAGCAGGGCGTTTAGTCTTGTGTCTTCCCTAAAGA
Organism: Picea glauca; assembly: GCA_000966675.3. Taxonomy (NCBI): domain Eukaryota; kingdom Viridiplantae; phylum Streptophyta; class Pinopsida; order Pinales; family Pinaceae; genus Picea; species Picea glauca. Next base: position 29,674 of record JZKD02S1251025.1, read on the forward strand.
ATATTAGACAGGCTCCTGGCCGACTGCTCAGGCAGAAACTAGTAAGCTCAAAATACGGGACTGGATTCTAAACAAAACTTTTTAAAACATAGACTATAAACAGAGCAACTAGATTTATCAGATCGAAGAGTTTGATATCATACCCGGGAGTATGATATCAAACTCTTCAATCTGATAAAGCTAGTCACTATGTTTATAGTCTGTGCTTTAAAAAGTTTTGTTTAGAATCTAGTCCCGTATTTTGAGCTTACTAGTTTCTACCTGAGCAGTCGGCCAGGAGCCTATCTAATCTTCTTTAGGGAAGACACAAGACTAAACACCCTACTTTTCTGTGCAGAAATAGTAAAATTCTAAATACTACTATGGATTCTCCAGCCTGTGTTAGGTCTGTACATAATACTATTGATAGCACTGCTTCTACTTTTGAACATAATTTTTGTTTTATGATTCACTATATGCCCACTATAGAAACCTTAGATCCTCATATCCAAGACATTTATAAGGGAATGAGACCTCGTGGTACTCCGAGATATGGGTTAGGGTACACAGAACAGTGTTATAAGGTCATACCAGATTGTAGATTTTCCAATCCCTTGCCCAGTGATATTCCAAAACCATCTGTAGAGGAAATGCATAAATTCCATACAGTAATGAAAGGGTGCTAGAAAGGTTCAATCAATGAAGATTGGATCAAAAGGATGCTAAACTGGGATTTATTCACAAATCCCGAGACTAATGAGTTTAACATAGCCATGTCATATCCTGAGCAATTAAAACTTTATAAAGATTGACAGAAATTTATATCTGACAATAACTTATGGATTTCCTTCTTTGAATGGAGGAAATTAAATCAAATGGCTATAGTCCAAATGATGGGAGAATCCTCTGAGAATTCTCCAAAACATAAGTGGAAGAGCATTGATGGACAAATCTTAGAATCAAACTCTACTTTTCCACCCTTTAAGGGAATTGTCTTAGAAGACAACAACAAATAAGTGAAACTAGTTCCCTTACTTCTCTCTGAAGAGGCCATCCAGCTATCAGGGATTGATAGGAGAGTCCAGACAGTATATGAACAAATTAACTGGACCAACATTTCCTTAAGAGGAATGGCCACCCACACCTTTGTGACCAATGAATATGCTAGAAAAGGTCAAGTTATAGATCTACAAGTATCTACAAACACAATTTTACAGTCTGTGGATCAAATCCAAGAAAAGGTCATAGAAGTAAAAGAAAAGATGGACTCTGCTCTGACTGAGATTTCCTATAGATCTATAGAGTCCACAAGAAATCATGAAGAAATGATGGAAGGATTAGGACAATCTTTCTCTAATATGGGAAAGACCGTGACAGAACTAAGACATAAGGATAGCCTCCCAGATAAGCCTATCCATGATTCGTTTATCCTTCCTAGTGCTCAAATCTCTATACTGTCTCTTGTATATAAACCTTCTGAGAGAGTAATCTTGAAAAAATTCCCACATCATTTTCCTCCTGAAGAAAAACCTGAATCTTCTTCTAAATACCAACATTCTTTAGTAACCATCAGAAATCCTGCCTATGAGAATCTTCCACACCATTCTACTAGACCTCCAGCCCCTGACTTAGCTAGGAAAGGAAGACTTCCAGATTCACAAACCTTTGTTGACGACTGGTTGCAAGAATGGAACATTGACGGCTTGTCCATAGCCCAAATTAGACAACTCATTGATAGGATGTATGTCTCATACAAGATTATGTGTATGAAAGGAAAAATTGAAATTGAGGCATGTAAAACTCTTATTCAGTGCTTTACAGGCACCCTCAGCAAATGGTGGGAAGTAATTTCTTCCCCTATAATGATTGCAAAAATGGAATCTGAGGTCCTTAGAGATGAGCAGGGAGATATTGTATATCATACTGATGCGACTGCTCAAAACAATATGATTGGTGCTCTTACTACTGCAATTCTTGAGCACTGGTATGGTACAGAGGCAGAAATTGCTAATAAACATGAGATAATTCTCATGAACATGAAGTGAAGGAAGATGTCAGAATATGAAGAATTCCACATGGATTGGACACAGAGGATATTTGAGGTACAAGATAGCTAGAACCTCCTATGGAAGCATGTATATTTGGCATCCTTGACAAGTAAATTTGTTTAATAACTCAAGAGCTAGGAAGTCTTCAAACATCCCTATGAGATGTATACCTGGGGAAAAATCTACTCCCTAATTACTAATGCCCTAATTGGACTATGGACCAGTATGAAATTCCAACACTCTGTATCCAAGTGCACCTACCTTCTTGACCAGAAATCTATCCGTGAGAAATATGGTCTATATATCTCCCATCCCACTAGAAAAAGAAAGAAAAATAAAAGAGAATCCAGAGAAGAAAAAGGGAGAAAACACAAATACAAATACAGACATCATCCTAAAACCCACTACTATGAGCCTGAGGATATCAAGTTAAAAACTCATAATCATCAGGCTAGAAATCAAGCTCATTGTTGGATATGTGGGAAAGATTGACATATGGCTTATAATTGTCTAGATAGTATAGCCTCTAGAAAATCTAAAGGGAAATTTTCAAAGCAAAAGGAAAAAGAAGCCCAAGAGCAAAAACAGTTGACCCTAAGAAAACACTGTAATAGATGCAGCGCAAATAATCATGAAAAAAACCAGTGCCCATATCATCCTTTTCCCAAACCTGAACAAGTTCATCTTCTCAAAGAAGGATGCTGCTCTGAAAGTGATAGTACTTCTGAGTTCCAATACAGCTCGGAAGAAGAAATTTTGATTAATCAAGACTGCAATTGCAGAAACCCTAACTTCTTCTCTTGCAGAAGTAGTACAGAAGGTTTTGACTTTGAATCACAGCCAGAAATTCAACAGAAACTCAAAGTCTACATGTTCCATAATACTGGAGATCAAGAAGCATAGATGCTAGCTCAAATCAAGGCCTTACCTGAAGGCGACATGAAAAATGATACTTTTGTGAAAACTGTCAAGTCTGAACAAAGGAACAAATTCCCCGAGTCATCTAAAAGGGAACTTTTATTTATTGATGCTTCTTTTGATATAAATACAAAGACTTTTATCAAATTTAACAGAGAAGCAAAACTGCAAAATACTTCAGTGACAGACTTGGCCAAAGAAATATTTCAAATGAAAAAGGAGATCTCTGAATTGAAAGAGAAAATCAGAAGAATGGAAGAGGAAGCATAATATAGCTTCAAAATTGATTCTTGGGCCAGACAAGAAATCAAAGAATTGAAAGAAAGAGTAGATTCTATTCCTCCTCCTCTAGAAGATGTTCCTTTTGAAAACCCAAAATCTATCATACAAGGGAAAACAACCGCTCAAATGCAAGGGCTTGCAGGAATGAAAATTATGGCTATCAGGTACCAGAAATACTATGTCAAAGTCCAGCTAGAAATAAATGGTGAAGTATTCTTATTAACTGCACTTTTAGATACTGGATCTGATATGAATTTGATAAATAAAGAACTAGTTCCTGCTAAGTATTGGCTTCCTAGTTCTGGTTCTGCAGTTGGACTAGGAAATGTAAATATTGATTTCAATTTTGAAATTCCTAAAGGCATCCTGTTGTTTGAAGAATATGCTTTGGGGATAAAATTTCTTATTTCTGAATTACCAGTGAATTGTATTATTGGCACTCCCTTCTTGTCTATAGTTGAACCCCATGGTTCTTGTAAATGCTATTCTGGAGAACCCGGGTATTTTGTGACTTTGCCAAAGATTGAAGACTATCCTCCCAAAAGGATAGAACTACCATTTATATCAAGATCTCATGCACAACTTGCTTATTCCAAGAAGAATATGGTAGTCGTAGACGTATGGGATGATCAGAGAAATAGTCTCATGTCTCATTTCATGGACGATACCACTCCCTGGGAGGTATATAAAGAACATTGGATCCCAAATTGGTAGCTAAGGTCATCTGAAGGGATTGAATTTGGATTACCAGGATTCTAAAGGAATACAAGTATTCATGTAATCCCTCCTCAACATATTATTGGGATAATGAATCATGCTTCAATTATTGCATCCAGCCAAAAGTTGGTTGAAATGGGTGACCTCACTCGAATCACATTTGCTAACAGAGAGTGGTTTGATCAACAAACCCAAAGGTGGGAACAAACACCAGCATGGAATTTATTTCAAATTAACAAGATGAGGACTTTGCAATCATGGCCAAACTAGGATCCTAATGAAAGATTGTTTAGTATAAATTATGAATAATACAAGGCCATGTGGTATAACGTCTGTCTTTGGACAGATAGATACAAGTATTATTATTGTATGATCCAATTCTCTATATCTTTTATTATCTTTCCTGAACCTGATTAGCTAGAAGATTGGTAGAGAAAATTTGGATTAAATCCTATTGGAATAAATCCTTGGGTAACAGAAATTGCTAGGATGTTTTTATTTCCAAATAGAAATCTGCAAAACATCAGTGATTTATATTCCAAAGAAGAATATAAAATTTTGTTCATAAGAGAAAGACATCCCTGGGTTATGAGAACTAAATATGTACTACAGCAAGAAGAAGACAATGATCAAGACCCTGCTTTGTATAGGGAAGTATATACTTAGCATTGGGACCCTTACAACTTTCGTCACTTCCATGATTTTCCAATGGAATAATTACTGACAAGAGTCAGTCAATTTCTGTGGGTTGATGTAACAAACTCCACAGTGTAACCATGGGAATTCATGTCTAAATGGCCGACAGTGGTGCCATTTGGGTTTAGTGGGTTACTGTAATCAATATCCACTATGTAATTATTGTCCTTGTGTAATAATGAGAATCTTGGAAACTAGGAGCACTTCTTTGACTTTTGGTGCAGTTTGACCCACATTTCCAAGATGCTCTAATGTTTGTCATATGTGATTGTCCTCTGGTCAAGGAATCTTGCACGACTACCCCATCAGATCTACTATTCTAAGTTTACTTTTGGTAGATATGAAATAAATTCATGATTTGGTGGGAAGATCTTGCACGATCATCACCACCAAATCGCAAAAGTAAAGATTCAGTGGTAAACATGCGAGCCCACTTGTCCATTCAAGTCTTTGCTTCATGATGACTCCACCTTCACAAATTTGTATAAAGGAAGGGTGAAAGCTCATTATCGGGCATTCTCATTTGCATTCGCATCTGAGTCTAGAGTTGGAGTCAGTCTGAGTCTCTAAGCTTCCATTCTGTCTGAAGCTTTGTGTATTTCTAAGTACAGAGTCTGTAATTAAGTTTGTGAGCGAAGAGCATACTGTTGTGAGTCTATAATCTGTGAATCTGGCACAAAGTTTGTAATACCCGAGGATTTCTATGATTAATATAAATCAAGTCTTCCACTTATATACTTTCATCTCTGAAGTTTACTTATTGTCTCTTTATTATGTGCACATTGTGATCTCGCTTATTTGTCTGTATTTGCAATCGATGTTCCTTGGTACTGTCTGATATAGTTTGCTCATCTGGATAATAAGGTTCACTGGTAGTCTGGTGTGAAGAGGTGATCGAGAACTGGTAGTAAGTATCGCGAAGGTAGAAGGCCACTAAGGAGCAGTTGTAGGTGCGGAGGGCCTTGTAAAACCGGCTATAGGGTTCATATAAAACTGCAAAATCCTGGTGGACTCCAGGTGGTGGGGTTCATAGTTCGGACAGAGTAAAGCAGTTAACCCGACGATATCGGTTCTGTCGAGAGTAGCAGAAATAAGAAGACCAGATGGCGATAGGAGATTGCACATGAGACAAGAGTTTAATCAAGTCAATCTTCACATCTCTGAAAGAGGAGGCCTCTGACGGCTATTCATGAGGATCAACTACAAAATGATTAGAAACAATGTTTCTTACTTTTGTTCTCAAAAATCGAGTTACATTGAGCCCAGTGCAAGGGTACTACCCTGCAATGACATAACTTTTGATCTCGTTTTTTTTCGAAAGGCCATGTGAGACATAATTCATGATGAATTTTAGTTGGTCCAACACATAGGTGGTCAGACAAGGTTTAATGAGAGTGGTTATGGGTCATGATAATTGTCATACCCATTAAATGTCAGGATTCAATTGATATTATCCAATATCGTAACTACATAAGGCATCATAAAATACTTCACTAAGGTTGAGATGAATAAATAAATCTTTTAACACCAACATTATAAAGAAAAATCTTGGTGGTACCCTAAAACACTAGCAGAAAAACGCATGACCAAGGGAACAATTCTCAGCTAACCAAATATTCCTTGGACTAATGGAGTAAAGTTTTAAATTTCATAAGAGGGTATTTACAAGAGTACTTAGAATGTGTTATGTATCCATAATTAAAAATCATGATTTCTCTACCACTCTTGGAACTTTGAAAAACAAGTTCTAGGCGTAAAAATAACGATAATTCTTCTGTATTAAATTAAATAGACTACCAGAATTAAGGCAATAACAAGTGAATTAGAATATTGTAACTCATACTTCAAAGACTTATCTAGCTATACACTATCAAGATAAGAATTGATGAAGAACATATCCATATTTACAATGTAAGATTTTTTTTTTTATTGTGGGAATTTTTGTATGTTACAGGTCTACAAGAGGAAATCAATTTTTGGAGTGGGAGATAATGGTATAGTGTCCTAAAATCCTCAAGTGTTTATTTATCTCTAGGTATGTTCATTCACCCTCTTTCATTGTTTATGGGTTTGGTGTGTTGTGGTTAGAGAGTTCTCCCCTTGATGAAAATTATTTCTCTGTCTTTTGGTTTACCCTTGTTGAGTATATGGCTCACATAGTAAGGATAGAGTTGAATGGCCTGCAAACCTTGTTTTCCCATGATGACGTGATCGATAGGCTTGCTCAGGTCGGTTGGTTAGAGTTTATCTAGTTTTTTAATGGTTTTAATTTAGAAGTGGCAAGGGCATTTGCCAATAATTTTGACGGAACCAAATCCAAAATTGTGGATGTCCAAATACAGGTCACAGAGGAACTCATTTCCAAGGAGATGGGTCTTCCTCAGAAAGGTGACAGGAGGTTTAAAAACATTAGGGTAATAAACATTCATTGGAGGTCTATGTTGGTGTCCAAGAAGTCGAAATACCATATAAAGGGTATGCCTTTAGAGATATTTAACACCAGTTGGCACAATCTATTGTTGATAATCAAGCAATTCATTAACTGTGAGGGGTGTTTCGGCCTAGTGTTTTATTTTCACATACAGTATTGTATTGTGTTTTAGGGGTTTAGTTTAAATTTTCCATTCTATTTACTTAGAATCTTGCATAAAATGTCGAAATTTTATCAACGGTAGAGCCCTAACCCTAAGACCAGCTTGTTTCACCACGACCTAATTCGCAACTTGGTCAAATTCCATTTGGTTAACACATGGGACACTTGGCAAGGTTTTCTGGTAAGAAATGAATTCTTAACCCCACAAAGAAACCCTATCATCAATTCAATGTAGGTTGTTGAAGAGTGTGTCTCTCCCAAGGATTCACCTAATTGGACTCATGATTTTTGAATTGAGATTCAGTTTCAAAATGACACTATCGTTTCATTCGATGCCCAAAAATAGGATTTTCCTATGGCTAGATTGGCTCACAAAAGACATGGTTTTGTGGCTAAGAAGCATTTAGATGTTTTCCCCAATAATTTGAGAAATCAGTCATTAAATGTTTATGATCAGTCATGGTCTACGAGACCAATTGTCAGTGAGAAACATAAAGAATAGGGTAAACAAAATAGGAATTTACAGGAGGTTTGTGAATTAAATTTTAAAAACAAAAGGAATGGTCACATCCTTTCTAGAATGATAAGGAATAGGCATAAATGAAGGAATCATCCCATACAAAGTATTATGATATATGATAAAAAATTGATTGAAGGTACAAGCCCAGAATCTGCAGAGGTTCGTCATCACAGTACGCCCTTTTTTCTAATTTCCCTTCGTTCCTCCAACACTGTGAGGGGTTCTTAGTAATCCAGAACGATCTAAACGCTATTATGGTACAAGGAAAGTCCACAGACTCAGAAAAAGAACAACCACTCTCGAATTTGGAACCTATGTGTTGTGATGAATGTTCAACGCAACTCCAGAGGTATTACACAGACATCCCATGCCTTCAAATGTTGTCAAACATATGGCTTAGGTTGATGGAAAGTTGGTATGGATTGCTGGTTGTCATTGATTTCAACCATTGGAGACTGATATTTTATATTGATGTCAACCCTTAGTGATTTATGTCAACCCTTGGAGGAAGTTCGGTAGTAAATTCTAGTAGCACAAAGGTTTGGGCAATGGACCCAAGGTTGTTTCATGTATAATGGAATGAGTTTTAATATATTTGAAGGTAAGAATATTCTATATGGATATTAAATTTCATTCCATTTCTGTTGGTATGTTTAACGTCACATAAATTCTCACGGTTAGAGACTTATGGCCATGCGAAGTTGGAGAACCCAAGTTTGGGTAATGGACCCAAGTTTGTTTCATGGATAATGGTATGAGTTTTATATATTTTTATGAAATACTATTCTATATGGAGAGTACATGTGATTCCATTTCCAGTGGTATGTGGAACACATATAACTCCTGATGGTTAGAGAGTTATGTCAATGTGAAGTTGAAGAACCCTCATGAGTCATCTAGAAGCCCCAAAAGGTCAAAGTAGTCAAAGTGGTTTAAGAGATTTTAGAACGTAAATAAAGTGAAGTGTGGAGTGTACTATAAGTCAAAGTTAATACAAAAAAAATATTTAAATAATAAATTTAATGGAGAAATTAGAAGTGGGTTAACCCTAAAATAAGGAAAGTGGGTTAAGATAGTTAAAAGGTAACCCCTTGAGGAAGCTACATAAAAGTATAAATAAAAGGCAAGGATTTATGACTTTAATCACACTTGATCGTATTGAATATCTAAAGTTGACTGAGGTAACCAAAGGATATCTAAGACTAATTTCAAAGGGAAGGTGAAGTAAAGAAGGCCGAAATTCAAGGGAGGATAAATTATTTTGATGATGCTTTCTAAGGTATGTTATTTACAAGTCATCTCACCATTTTCATAATACCTTTTTTTATAGAATGATTCAAACCAATAAATTGGGAGGTCATTGAGGAAACATATCCAAGTAGTCGTGGTACAAATTTCAGCTTGTGGTTAATTATATTTTTGGAGTTACACTCCGTGGAAAATAGGGTTTGTGGCTAGTCCTGAAACTAGTCTAAAACAAGTGTTTCAGGTAAAACTGTCATAGTTTATTCATAATAAATCCATATTCATTAAGAAAAAATGTGTTGGTTAGAGTATAGTATGTAGTATTTTGTTTACAATTTTCATATTCGTAAAACAAATATTCTGTGTGGGGCACTCTCTACAAGTTTTATCTCTAGAATAAGCCAAAATTGAACAAGGTATGCCATGTTTTTTATAACATATTTTCTTAGAGGTTCCAACTAGTGACACCTGGAGGAATTGCATAAAAAACACTGAATAACATTGTATACTATTTTGATATCTTTATTTATTACAGGTACATAGTTATGATTATTTCAAGTTTGGGTTGTTGACTAATCCAAAACTAGTCATGTGAGACTAAAGTAAATTTTGATGAAAATACTAGTCTCTTGTTGTTAAAGTTAAGGAAGGTTTGCAGGTATGTGATCATATACACCAAGTCTATTACAGAGTTACAAATTAGATTGGGATGATGAAATTGATGAGGGCTTTTGGTTGAGGTACTTGTTGGGTACATGGTTGAGACAAGTAGTTGATGAGTTGGCACATACATGAGGTGTATAGTTGATGATGTTGGTACATATTGATGAGTAATAGTTGATGACGAGTTCATACATGATTGGTACATACTTGGTACATGGTTGGAGGCACTTGTTAGTAGTATTGTTGACACATGGTTTATGGATGATGTAGCATACTTGTATTAGTATATTATTAGAAGCACATATTAATGTTGGTGATGATTATGAGTTGTTTTTTTATGCTTGGTTGATGCACATATTTGAGAGTTGTCTCAATGATTGATCTTGGTGAGTAGATCTGATTTGGTTGATAATATTGATGAGATAGGTTGTTGTGATAGGTTTATTGGAGAGGTTGTTGTGATAGGTTATTCGTATAGGTTTGGTGCATGGTTTATGCACTTGTTAATGGTACAGGTTAAGGTATAGGTTGGTGCATGATTGATGCACTTGTTCATGATACAGATTGAAGTACATGTTGGTGCATGGTTGATGCATTTGTTTACATACATGTTGATTACAGGTTGAGGTACATGTTGGTGAATGGTTGGTGCACTTGTTTATGGTACATGTTGATTACAATTTGAGGTACAGGTTGATGCATGGTTGATGCATGGTTCAGGTTATTGGTATAGGTTTTTTGATGCAGGTTGATTCGTATAGGTTTACAACAATATATCTCACAATGATAGTGTGACAGTGGTTCCAACATTCTACTTATACATCAGGGTGGTTGGACGAGGCAAGGAAAGGTGATTGTATCCACCTTCCGGTTGTCACTGGAGAACATAGGGGGTTGTAGCCTCCTTCTGGTTGTAGCGAAATAATTGGGGAGTTGGAGATTCCATCAAGTTGTAGCCTGAGAAACTAGGGGGTTGGAGCCTCCTTCCAGCTGCAGCTGGAAAACAAAGGAAGTTGGTTCTTCCAATGAATGTAAGTCTTAAATACATATAAGAAAAATCAGTATGTGGTTTTCTTCTTCTTTGGGTTTCCACGTAAAAGACTAGTGTACTGTGTATTTGTGTGATTTCTCATTTGTTCATTGTTTATTTACTCTGCAACTATTGGATGATAATGATACATTGATATAACACTTGCATTTTATGGTGAAAAGGGATTAAATTTCTCTATTACTGATTCACCCCCCTCTCAGTAATCCAACAATTGGTATCAGAGACAGTTCCTTAAGGAAACAGTTTAACCACTTAAAGGAGATCATGGATTATTCTGAGAATGGAGTACCAATGTTTAATGGTCAAAATGGTTTTAAGTATGAGATGTGGAGGAGAAGGACAAAAGTATCTTTACAGGAACGGGGAAATTATATTTGGCTATCAATTTTTATAGGATATGATAGTTCAAAAAGGGAAAAGACTACATCCAAGAACAAATTGAAGAAGATTAACAAAATAGCAATGGATTTCATCTGGGAAGGATTACCTAATCTGGTAAAACAAAAGGTTGGTAAATGTTCATAATCCAAAGAAATTTGGGATAATTTACATGACAGATATTCTTCACCCATCTGGGATTCATAAAATGCCAAAGAAGATGCAGATATAGATCAAGAAGAATTATGTTCTCCATGTGAAATAGATTCAGAAGATGAAGAGTACATAATCACCAGAGAATTGATTAGTGATTTTTATGAATTAAGAGAATAAAAAAAGTCACTCAAGAAATAATTGATGAAACAAAAGGAAAGTATTCACATTTTTTAAGAATCCCAATAGGTCATAGATAACTTAAGAACTCATCTATAAGAAGCCATAAAGATCGAAGAAAATCTGGAATATCAGAAGCAGTATTTGGAAGCCAACATAGAAGAACAGAAGGAAGAAGAAGAAATGAGAGAGAAGATATTGACATATCATCTTAAGGAAAGAAATAATGATCTAAACTAGATTGATGCAGAGTTTGGTCAAGAAGAGAAAGGACTTGAAGAAGAAATAATTACACTAAAAATTCATCTTGAAGAAGCAAAAAGAACAGAAGAAGGCATGAAATCTCAAATAATGAAGAAAGAAGAAGAGGTTGAGAAGGTTGAAGAAGAAGTTGTCACATTGAGAAGTAAAATTGTCCAGCTCAACAAGAACGTTGAAGAGACAAAAACATCCACATCAGTTATAGAGAATGAAGATAAGCACTCTAGGTTGCTAGAAAAGAAGAATGAAGAAAATAGAAAGTGTTATGCAGAAGTACTCAAAGGAAGGAATCATGGTCAACTAGAATCTAAGAAAACTATTGAAGATACATCTTCAATAAGACCATCCATGTTCAAGCCACAAAGAAGCTTCAATCATGATCATGATCAGTCAAGGAAAAAATTTAGAAGGACTACACCACAAAAAAGATCATTCACTCCCATGCATGCAAATTTATTTTATGGTCATTGCTTTTATTGTACTACCTTTGGACATAAGGTTGCAGATTTTAGGGATTATAAAAGAAATGTTCAAGCAAGAAATGCCTATATGGCCCCACGTAACATTGAATGTTAAAAATGTCATAACTATGGACACATAACTACTGATTGTAGAAGCATGATCGATACTTCCATGAAAGAGAACAATGATATCAGATGTAAGAAAGTGTGGATAAGAAAACACAAAGAACAGGTCGAAAAATACCAAGTCTTAGAGATCGCAATATTGGAAATAAAACGAGATGAATAAAATTCTACAGAGAGAAAGAAAGATGGCATATACAAAAAAGTATGGAGAATACCTGAAAGAAAATAAGGAAAGGTAAATAAGGAACAGGTTCAAGATATTGTACTTTCAGAAATTGTAGTGAAAGATGAATCCATAGACAAAAAGAAAGAAGTCAGAGCTTAGAGAGATGATGACTCTACCAATGAAGATGGTGATGAATCTACCAATAGAGATGATGATGAATACACATCAGAGAAGGAATTGTTATGAGCCATTCATCTTAGACACTCCCAGGTAATATGAATATTAGACAGGGGGAGTCTATGCGATAGCTATGACAGACCAAAGAACCATCCTTCAAGAAACTTGCATAGTTTCAGAAAACATATCTAGAGTAGTCAGTTAGAAGAAGTACAGTTTGATAGATTAATTAAGACTTCATGATAATATAGTGATAAATGGGTCAACATTATGGAAAGTTGTGCAAGTAGAGTCTTGGGCAGTATGTACAGAGATGGATTCGTAAGAATAATTAGTAGGTTTGGATAGATGTATGATAGTGGAAGAGAGCATGGATTCATAGATTGGTTCAGAGAGTGGTTTAGAGAAAAAGGAACAATATCATAATGGATGATAACTACAGAGGAAATGGCTCGAACAATTCTAATGGATTCCAAATTGACAGATGTTTTTTGGACACATGCAGTGCATACAGAAGTTCACATTCAAAACAGAGTAATGATCAGAAACAACAATGACAAAATTCCCTATGAACTATGGAAATGAAACACAAACAACAACCTCTACATCAAGGTAACTCAAGGTAGTATTTTATTAATTGAAATTTATGTTGATGATATTGTTTTGGAAGTACTAATGATAGGTTAAGATAGAAATTTGAAAANGAGATTTTAGAACGTAAATAAAGTGAAGTGAGGAGTGTACTATAAGTCAAAGTTAATACAAAAAAATTATTTAAATAATAAATTTAATGAAGAAATTAGAAGTGGGTTAACCCTAAAATAAGAAAAGTGGGTTAAGATAGTTAAAAGGTAACCTCTTGAGGAAGCTACATAAAAGTATAAATAAAAGGCAAGGATTTATGATTTTAATCACACTTGATTGTATTGAATATCTATAGGTTACTGAGGTAACCAAAGGATATCTAAGACTAATTTCAAAGGGAAGGTGAAGTAAAGAAGGCCAAAATTCAAGGGAGGATAAATTATTTTGATGATGCTTTCTAAGGTATGTTATTTACAGGTCATCTCACCATTTTCATAATACCTTTTTCTATAGAATGATTCAAACCAAGAAATTAGGAGTTCATTGAGGAAACATATCCAAGTAGTCGTGGTACAAATTTCAGCTTGTGGTTAATTATATTTTTGGAGTTACACTCCGTGGAAAATAGGGTTTGTGGCTAGTCCTGAAACTAGTCTAAAACAAGTGTTTCAGGTAAAAATGTCATAGCGTATTCATAACAAATCCATATTCATTAAGAAAAAATGTGTTGGTTAGAGTATAGTCTGTAGTATTTTGTATACAATTTTCATATCCATAAAACAAATATTCTATGTGGGGCACTCTCTACAAGTTTTATCTCTAGAATAATCCAAAATTGAACAAGGTATGCCATTTTTTTTATAACACCTTTTCTGAGCGGTTCCGACTAGTGACACCTGGAGGAATTGCATAAAACACATTGAATAACATTGTGTAATATTTTTATATCTTTATTTATTACAGGTACATAGTTATGATTATTTCAAGTTAGGGTTGTTGACTAATCCAAAACTAGTCATGTGAGACTAAAGTAAATTTTGATGAAAATATTAGTCTCTTGTTGTTAAAGTTAAGGAAGGTTTGCAGGTATGTGATCATATACACCAATTCTATTACAGAGTTACAAATCAGATTGGGATGATGAAATTGATGAGGGATTTTGGTTGAGGTACTTGTTGGGTACATGGTTGAGACAAGTAGTTGATGAGTTGGCACATACATGAGGTGTATAGTTGATGATGTTGGTACATATTGATGAGTAATAGTTGATGACGAGTTCATACATGATTGGTACATACTTGGTACATGGTTGGAGGCACTTGTTAGTAGTATTGTTGACACATGGTTTATGGATGATGTAGCATACTTGTATTAGTATATTATTAGAAGCACATATTAATGTTGGTGATGATTATGAGTTGTTTTTTTATGCTTGGTTGATGCACATATTTGAGAGTTGTCTCAATGATTGATCTTGGTGAGTAGATCTGATTTGGTTGATAATATTGATGAGATAGGTTGTTGTGATAGGTTTATTGGAGAGGTTGTTGTGATAGGTTATTCGTATAGGTTTGGTGCATGGTTTATGCACTTGTTAATGGTACAGGTTAAGGTATAGGTTGGTGCATGATTGATGCACTTGTTCATGATACAGATTGAAGTACATGTTGGTGCATGGTTGATGCATTTGTTTACATACATGTTGATTACAGGTTGAGGTACATGTTGGTGAATGGTTGGTGCACTTGTTTATGGTACATGTTGATTACAATTTGAGGTACAGGTTGATGCATGGTTGATGCATGGTTCAGGTTATTGGTATAGGTTTTTTGATGCAGGTTGATTCGTATAGGTTTACAACAATATATCTCACAATGATAGTGTGACAGTGGTTCCAACATTCTACTTATACATCAGGGTGGTTGGACGAGGCAAGGAAAGGTGATTGTATCCACCTTCCGGTTGTCACTGGAGAACATAGGGGGTTGTAGCCTCCTTCTGGTTGTAGCGAAATAATTGGGGAGTTGGAGATTCCATCAAGTTGTAGCCTGAGAAACTAGGGGGTTGGAGCCTCCTTCCAGCTGCAGCTGGAAAACAAAGGAAGTTGGTTCTTCCAATGAATGTAAGTCTTAAATACATATAAGAAAAATCAGTATGTGGTTTTCTTCTTCTTTGGGTTTCCACGTAAAAGACTAGTGTACTGTGTATTTGTGTGATTTCTCATTTGTTCATTGTTTATTTACTCTGCAACTATTGGATGATAATGATACATTGATATAACACTTGCATTTTATGGTGAAAAGGGATTAAATTTCTCTATTACTGATTCACCCCCCTCTCAGTAATCCAACAATTGGTATCAGAGACAGTTCCTTAAGGAAACAGTTTAACCACTTAAAGGAGATCATGGATTATTCTGAGAATGGAGTACCAATGTTTAATGGTCAAAATGGTTTTAAGTATGAGATGTGGAGGAGAAGGACAAAAGTATCTTTACAGGAACGGGGAAATTATATTTGGCTATCAATTTTTATAGGATATGATAGTTCAAAAAGGGAAAAGACTACATCCAAGAACAAATTGAAGAAGATTAACAAAATAGCAATGGATTTCATCTGGGAAGGATTACCTAATCTGGTAAAACAAAAGGTTGGTAAATGTTCATAATCCAAAGAAATTTGGGATAATTTACATGACAGATATTCTTCACCCATCTGGGATTCATAAAATGCCAAAGAAGATGCAGATATAGATCAAGAAGAATTATGTTCTCCATGTGAAATAGATTCAGAAGATGAAGAGTACATAATCACCAGAGAATTGATTAGTGATTTTTATGAATTAAGAGAATAAAAAAAGTCACTCAAGAAATAATTGATGAAACAAAAGGAAAGTATTCACATTTTTTAAGAATCCCAATAGGTCATAGATAACTTAAGAACTCATCTATAAGAAGCCATAAAGATCGAAGAAAATCTGGAATATCAGAAGCAGTATTTGGAAGCCAACATAGAAGAACAGAAGGAAGAAGAAGAAATGAGAGAGAAGATATTGACATATCATCTTAAGGAAAGAAATAATGATCTAAACTAGATTGATGCAGAGTTTGGTCAAGAAGAGAAAGGACTTGAAGAAGAAATAATTACACTAAAAATTCATCTTGAAGAAGCAAAAAGAACAGAAGAAGGCATGAAATCTCAAATAATGAAGAAAGAAGAAGAGGTTGAGAAGGTTGAAGAAGAAGTTGTCACATTGAGAAGTAAAATTGTCCAGCTCAACAAGAACGTTGAAGAGACAAAAACATCCACATCAGTTATAGAGAATGAAGATAAGCACTCTAGGTTGCTAGAAAAGAAGAATGAAGAAAATAGAAAGTGTTATGCAGAAGTACTCAAAGGAAGGAATCATGGTCAACTAGAATCTAAGAAAACTATTGAAGATACATCTTCAATAAGACCATCCATGTTCAAGCCACAAAGAAGCTTCAATCATGATCATGATCAGTCAAGGAAAAAATTTAGAAGGACTACACCACAAAAAAGATCATTCACTCCCATGCATGCAAATTTATTTTATGGTCATTGCTTTTATTGTACTACCTTTGGACATAAGGTTGCAGATTTTAGGGATTATAAAAGAAATGTTCAAGCAAGAAATGCCTATATGGCCCCACGTAACATTGAATGTTAAAAATGTCATAACTATGGACACATAACTACTGATTGTAGAAGCATGATCGATACTTCCATGAAAGAGAACAATGATATCAGATGTAAGAAAGTGTGGATAAGAAAACACAAAGAACAGGTCGAAAAATACCAAGTCTTAGAGATCGCAATATTGGAAATAAAACGAGATGAATAAAATTCTACAGAGAGAAAGAAAGATGGCATATACAAAAAAGTATGGAGAATACCTGAAAGAAAATAAGGAAAGGTAAATAAGGAACAGGTTCAAGATATTGTACTTTCAGAAATTGTAGTGAAAGATGAATCCATAGACAAAAAGAAAGAAGTCAGAGCTTAGAGAGATGATGACTCTACCAATGAAGATGGTGATGAATCTACCAATAGAGATGATGATGAATACACATCAGAGAAGGAATTGTTATGAGCCATTCATCTTAGACACTCCCAGGTAATATGAATATTAGACAGGGGGAGTCTATGCGATAGCTATGACAGACCAAAGAACCATCCTTCAAGAAACTTGCATAGTTTCAGAAAACATATCTAGAGTAGTCAGTTAGAAGAAGTACAGTTTGATAGATTAATTAAGACTTCATGATAATATAGTGATAAATGGGTCAACATTATGGAAAGTTGTGCAAGTAGAGTCTTGGGCAGTATGTACAGAGATGGATTCGTAAGAATAATTAGTAGGTTTGGATAGATGTATGATAGTGGAAGAGAGCATGGATTCATAGATTGGTTCAGAGAGTGGTTTAGAGAAAAAGGAACAATATCATAATGGATGATAACTACAGAGGAAATGGCTCGAACAATTCTAATGGATTCCAAATTGACAGATGTTTTTTGGACACATGCAGTGCATACAGAAGTTCACATTCAAAACAGAGTAATGATCAGAAACAACAATGACAAAATTCCCTATGAACTATGGAAATGAAACACAAACAACAACCTCTACATCAAGGTAACTCAAGGTAGTATTTTATTAATTGAAATTTATGTTGATGATATTGTTTTGGAAGTACTAATGATAGGTTAAGATAGAAATTTGAAAAGGATATGTAGAATGAATTTCAAATGTCATTAGTTGGAGAACTATACTTCTTTTTGGGTCTTCATATATGTCAAAGAAACCAAGGAATTTTTATTTCTCAAACTAAGTATATCAGAGAAATGCTAAAGAGGTTCGGAATGGAAGATTGCAAACTAGTTACCACTCCTATGAAAACCAGTTGAAAATTGAGCAAGGATGATCTAGGTGGATATTTTTGGCAACCCACCTTTCCCAACTAGCTCAAAACAATTTTCTAGCAATTTTGGTAATTTACTATTTTTAGCAAATTTTAACTTTCGGGGCTATTTTGAGGGCCTAAATGAAGGTTTTTTGAGATAGAGATTCTCAATGATAGTCGAAGGCATGATTGAGCCCCAAAAACAAATCTCCTTGATGATACCTTTCCAACAGTCTATCATACGCCTAAAACGAAGATCATATGAAAAATTTATGACACCGGGAAGTTGATGTACTAACTTACCCAAATGGGGCCCACATGAATTTTGGCGCTTCATCTCCTAGGGTTAGGTTTTTGGATGTCTAGGGTTTTTTTCATTCTTGTTTATTGTAAAAGGCCCTTCAAAGCCTCATTGTAATCATCCTCTTGTGAATGCAAATAGCCGTCACATCTCTTCTCAGATATAAGATTCCACCATTCTAGTGAGTCTTTCACTTTGTATTTTTACAGTTTCTGTACATTTATTTCATTAATAGAAATCGTGTATTACTGTATATATTTTCCTATGGTTATATTTCTGATATATATTTGTTATATTATTATTTCTCTTTCAATATCTCTGGATATTTCTATGTTATATCTCCGCTTTCATTTCGTGCCGAAAATAATTTGGATCAGTGGTATCAGAGCAGGTTTCTCTTGATCATTTTTTAGTGCATGTACCCGACGAGGTCTTAGTGTAAAAATTTGGGTATCAAGCTTGTCTCTCTTGAGGAAAATCGCACTGAAACACCTAAGAAACCCTAAATGGTGGAAGAAAATAAAAATGATGGAGCAGATGATCAAATCAATATGTTTCTTGAGAAAGCTCTCACGCGAGAGAGGGACGAAATGATGGAGAATTTTTCCCACATCCTTCAATGCCTACCGATAGAAATAGTCGCATATTCATCAAGCAACAACTTTGGAAGCACCTAGCCTTTCAAGGTACGAGTTAATTTTGATATTCTTGTATTTGAAGGACAGATAGATGCAAAAGCCCTAGAAAAATGGTTAAATATACTAGAAGGTTATTTCTCTATTCACCATTTTTTCGACAAGGAAAAGATCACCTCTGCACTCCTTAAATATCTCCCCCATGTCAAACCTTGGTGGGACACTTACTGGGAACAAAGCTCCATAGAGGAGTCTAGAATATATGGGGTCGAGCTCACTTGGGATTTTTTTATGGATGTGGTAAAGGAACAGTATTACCCTATTGGAAACTATGAGGACCAATATATGAGATGGACCACACTACGGAAAGAGAGGGGCCAAGAAGTTCCATATTTCACCAATACCTTCCATACTTTGCACAGCAAGATGGGTATTAAAGACTCTGAATGACATTTTGTTCTGAAATACCGTGGGGCTCTACACAAATACATCCAGACTGAAATAGATTTTCTAGACATCTCATCACTCAGTGCTACTTATCAATATGTTGTTAAAATCAAGCAGAAATTTAAGCATCAGAACAAACGTGAGTTTGGGTGTGCAAATCCGCAACAACGAAGCTATGTTAAAGATGGCCCTAACAAATAGTCTCTTGAAAACTAGTCCAATCCACAAGAAAAAAAGGGCCAGGGGAAGACAAAGAAGGACACTGGAAAATGTTGCGATTTCCACAAAATCCTCTAGAACAACAACAATTAATGTCGCTCAAAAAAGTAATTGGTGGCTAAGGTCAATGACAAGGATTTGAACCTTGATTCTAAATCTGATTCTGAAAATATCGGTAAAGGACAGATTGTTGATGCACACCCCACTGCCATTGTCACAACCACAACAATTCAACCAGAAGAACGAAGAGATCCTAAAGAGGGGGAGTGCCTTTTTCATTCACAGATGTGGATGAAGGGGACCCTGCTACGTTTTATTGTTTGTAGAAAAATTCAAAAGATCCTCATCTCAACAGAGGTCATCAAACAGTTGGGATAGTCGATAACACCACACCCGCAACCATACAACATTGGGTGGCTTCTCCAAGGATGAGATATCCATGTTAGCCAACAGTTTCGATTATCATATGACATCCAACCCTTCAAGGATGAGGTGTTATGTGATGTTGCCCCACTGGATGTCTATGATTTCCTCTTGGGCCAACCATATATGAGAAGATGCCATGGTGTTTATGATTCGACCCTATAGTGTCATTGTTACTTTGTGAGTTCATCTTTATAGAATACCAATGGTAGTTCCAACTATTTTTCCACCTAAATAGTGTCGCAAGGTAGTATCTCATACTACAAAATTCAGCTTCTTCACACTCTGTTCAAAAGGGGAACAGAAGGACACTACAACCACTATAGCCTTGCCCCAAGCACCTTCTATACAACAGAAGCAGGATAACAAGGTTGCAACAAAGAACAAATATTACTTCTACACACAAGAAACTCATGTAGTCAGACTGGGTAAAAAGGTCCAACCCTTCCAACCACATTTTTGTGACAACCTTCAACAACCTAAGCAGTGCAACTTCTCGAACAAGGCAAGCAACTCCTTAAGATGCAGATTCAACAAACACTTTTCCCTCTTCCCCGAGAATTCAATGCAAAGGATACCATTTCTTCCTAAATAGGGAGGATCAATCTAGTTGGATATCAGTGGCCACCCACCGTTTCCAACTCGCTCAAAATAGTTTTCTGGCGATTTTGGTAATTTACTATTTTTAGTAGTTTTTAACTTCTGGGGATATTTTGAGGGCCTAAATGAAGGTTTTTCGAGATCGATATTCTCAATTAAATCTAACGGCATGATTGAGCCCTCAAAATGAATCTCCTCAATGATATCTTTCCAACGAACTATCATACACCTAAAACGAAGATCGTTTGCAAAAGTTACAACCCCAGGAAGTTGATGTACTAACTTACCCAAACGAGGCCCACATGACTTTTGGTGCTTCATATCATAGGGTTAGGTTTTTGGATGTCTAGGGTTTTTGGAATTCCTATTTATTGTAAAAATTCCTTCAGAGCCTCATTGTAGTCATCATCTTGTGAATGAAAGTAGTCGTCACATCTCTTCTCAGAAATAAGCTACCACCATTCTAGCAAGTCTTTTACTCTGTATTTTTACAGTCTCTATACATTTATTTTATTAATATAAATTATGTATTATTGTATATATTTTCCTCTCATTATATTTTTGATATATCTTTGTTATATTATTGTTTCTCTTTCAATATCTTTTTATATTTTTTTGTTATATCTCTGCTCTCATTTCATGCCAAAAATAATCTGGATCAAAGGATGATGATTCAAAGTCTACAGACCAGAGGAAATACAGGTCAATGATTGGTATCTTGCTATATGTGAGAACATATAGACTAGAATTAATGGAGGCAGTTGGACAAGTCGCATGATTTCAAGAAACACCAAAGGAATCACATGTATAGTGGCACAGACCCCTGAACCCTCGGGTCGAGGTCCACTCACAGGACCGTTCAAATCTTCTTGAGTCTGATTGACTCTTTTGGATCCCTATTGAAACCTCCAACAAATCGATCCACAGGTCCTTATGAATTGATCCTATGTGAAAAAACACCAGGTGCCAACCCAAATCTTCTTGCACACAATAACATCACGCCCTTCTCTAATTTGGGCTTTCAGGTTTTGCAATATCACACGTTTCATTGTCGCATTTTTGGCTCCTGAACCTACTGAAACCCAAAATGTTGATTCTCTTAATTCTATTTAGCAAAGGCTGGCTCCTCTCAGAACTTTCTGTCGATTCAAATTTTGGACTTCGCGACTTCGCGAATCCAGATGCAAGGCTCCCAGTTTGTCGACCTCCAAACCCCGAAACAGTCAACAAGGTTTGACTCTGCCTATTTGACGAGGACACACCACCTATCCCCTCAAATGATTTCTATCTCTGATGTGGACTCCTGCCACCTGTCACTCTTCCTAGCTTTGGGACTCTTTCTCCCAAAGTGTTGTCTCCTCTATTTCCCGCCACCCGATGTATCGAAATCCCGAACTCTACGCCAATTCCTATCGCAACTCGCAATTTCATGACTTTCGTTCCATTGTGCTCAATGCCTTGTCATCAGGATCCCTGAAATATCGAAATGATCTAACGGCTCAGACAGATCATGATCAACAGTCCTCATTTATCCTAGAACTCAAAAGGATGAGTTCATCCAAACCTTATCTACCCTGCAACTCCTTTGGATCCTATGGTCTTCGTCGTTTCATGAATTCTCCATAGAGAATTTCGACTGTTTGTTTCTTCTTTGATAGCTTCTGCAAAATGAAACAAATTTCTTCCTTCTAAACTTACTTTTGTTGGATGACTTCAACCCTCAACTCCCTTTGAAGTATTTCAACCTTTGTCCTCCTTTGAAGTGTTCAGAGGTGTTAACCCTCCTGAGCTTTCTCCAGAAACTTCAAGCCTCGAAAGAACTCATGCATGCACTCCTTGCGGAAACCTTTCGAATACTCCTAGGTATTCAACTTCTCGACTCTATGTACTCTCTACAACAACAGTCCTTAAACTCTTCTCTTGTTTGATAAGTTCTAAGATTTCAACCAACCTACGCACACCTTGCACAGCTTCTGTGCTTCACTTGCACTTATGTTGGAATGAGAACAACCATATCCCTCCTGAGATTTTAGAGGTAAACTTTGAACCTTTGTCGACACATTCCTTGCGGACATTTCACTGCACTCCTTGCAGGAACTCTCACTCAGGAAGAGAAATAATTGAAACGCATTCTCTTTCTCTCATAGACCTCAAACATTCAACATGAAATCATACATACACATAGTATTAAAGAAAATGCATAACAGAGAGAATAAAACCACTGTAAACATACCATTCACCGTGTATAAACAGAAAACATCATAACACCATGAATCTGATTCAATGTTTCATATACTAATTCAAAGCTCTTGTACATGAACTTTTTCTACAACTCTCTACTACAACTCTCTCCTTCTTCTGCTCTATTCTAATGTGTTAATGATACAATGATACAAGAATGAGGGTGTCTATATCCATTTTCCCTCCTACTCTCTAAAATTTCTAATCTAACATTCATATCTACCTAGTTTCATTAACTATGCATAAATGCCTTAATTCAAAAGATGGATGGGAGAATTTCCCCAGTTTTGTTTACAATCTCCAAAGTATAAATGCGAGTACATTCCTCTTAACTATTACATTAATGACTTTGTTTCAAAATTCAAAATGGGTCTTTATGAAAACCTGCTCTTTTCTTCCTCCGCACGTCCAACTTTTTCTTTGGCTTAGTCGCACAGTTTGGGCTTTGCACGATGCTCCTGCATCATACTCCCTTGCTTGAAAATTTTCATGAAATCCTATTAATGAGCTCTTGCATGGTCTATCCATGCTTCTGAATTTCTACTTCATCTTCCCAGCTAGCATCTTCAACTGGATGTCCTTTCCACTTAACTAAGTATTCAAAATACTCCTTCCTCCTGGTCTTCCTGCTGACTCTCTTGTCAATTATGCTTTCCATCTATGGATTTTCAGCTATAGACATTTGTTTGGTCCACTAAACCTTTGTTTGTTCATTTTATACTCCTGCTTCTTCATTTTTGTAAGCGTACAAATCTGAGATGTTGAATATCGGTGAAATTCTGATACCATCGAGTAGTTCAATATCATATGCGTTTTCCCCAAATTTATTCATGACCCTGCATGGTCCAATCTTCTTCATCTTTAGTTTGTTATATGTTCCCCTTGGGAACCTTTACTTCCTCATATGTGAAAGAATCAGATCACCAACTTCAAATTGAAGTTCTCGGCTATGTTGATTTGCTCTGTGCTTGTATTCTTGGCTCAAACTTTTCAATCACTCCTTGACTTTGTTGTGAAGATCCTTCATTTCTTCTACAAAATTATCTGTGCTAGCACTCCTAAATTCAGTTTGTTCTGAATCCTTCAATTCATAAACTCCCCTTAGCTACATTCCATATACAATTTGAAATGGAATCTACCCTTTCTGTTGATTGAATCATTGTAAGAAAATTCCACCTATGGTAGAATGTGATCCCACTGACTATGGTGTTCAGTCACTAGGCTCCTCAACAAATCTCCCAAGCTTCTATTCACAAATTTTGTCTTTCCATCCATTTGAGGATGATGAGCTGAGCTAAATGACAAACTTGTCCCCAACTTCTTCCATAAAGTCCTCCAGAAATGTCCCACAAACTTGGTATCTTGATCCGAAACTATACTTCTTGGAAAACCGTGAAGTCTGACGACTTCCTTGAAAAACAGGTTCGCAATATGAGTTACGTCACTAGTTTTATGGCATGGTATGAAATGTTCCATATTGGAAAATCTGTCGACTACCACAAAGATGGAATCACAACCTCTTTGCATCCTTGGTAGTCTTAATATGAAATCCATGCTCACTGCATCCCACGACCTTTATGGTATGGGTAATGGCTGGTATAACCCTGTGTTCTTCCTTCTTCCTTTAGTGTGTTGACAAATTCTGCATTTGTCCACAAATTTCTTGACATTTGTCCTCATCCCTGGCCAAAAATATGAGCCATTCAATTTTGAGATCGTCTTATCATGACCAAAGTGTCTGGCCAATCCTCCACTGTGTTTTTCTTTCAACAGATTCTCCCTCATGGAGCATTTGGAATACAGAATTGATTTCCCCTAAACAATAATCCGTCCTGGATCATATATTCAATCCATTGGGTTCTATCTCTAATAATTGGATTCTCAAATGCTTCATACGCTTCCTTAAAATCTGGGTCATCCTTGTACATTTCTTTAAGGTTATTAAAACCCAAAGTTTTTACTCTGAATTCCTGCATAAGCAAACATTTACTGCTCAAAGCATCAACAACTTTGTTTGCAGTTCTAGAAATATGGTTAATTACAAAAGTAAAATTATGCATGTATTCAACCCATTTAGCATTCTTTTGGTTCAACTTCTTCGGTTGAGTCATGAATTGCAAAGCATGATTATTGTTGTACAAAACAAACTCTTTGGGAACCAAATAGTGTCTCCATTTCTTCAACGCTTGTATGACTGCATAAAATTCCTTGTCATATGTTGAGTATTTGACCTTCGCTTCATTCAAATTCTTGCTGAAGTATGCAATCGGCCTATCGTCTGGGCTCAAGACCACTCCAATTGCAAATCCACTCGCGTCACACTTGACCTGGAATGTCTTGTTGAAATTTGACAGAACCAGAATTGGATGCTCAGTTATCTTCTTCTTCAGTAGGTTGAAACTCTTCTCTGCTTCCTCTGTCCAATGAAAGGATTTATGTCTTTTTTTCACCGTATCCATCATCGGTGCACTAATCCCACTAGAATTTTGGATGAATTTCCTGTAGAAACTTGACAAACCATGGAAGCTCTGAACTTTAAACACACTTTTCGACGATGGACAACTCTTAATTGCATTCACCTTTTCCGGGTACATCTTTAGCTCATTTGCAGAGATAACAAAACCCAAGTAAATGAGTTATGTCCTCATAAATGATTATTTCTTCATGTTTATCAACAACTTCTCTTGCTGCAATCTCCTCATCATTGTATCTAAATGCTTCAATTGTTCTGCTTCTGTCTTGTTGAAAATCAATATATCGTCAAGATATACGATGACAAATTTCCCTATGAAATCCTTCAGGACTTCATTCATCAATCTCATGAAAGTACTAGGTGCATTTGTTAAGCCAAATAGCATAACAAGCCATTCATACAACCCTTCATTCATATTGAATGTTGTTTTCCATTCATGACCTTCTCTCTTGTGAATCTGATGATATCCACTTTTCAAATAAATCTTTGAAAAGAACCTTGCTCCACTCAAGCAATCCATCAAATTATCCATCCTTCGTAATGGAAATTTGTATCTGATGGTGATCTTATTGATTGCTCTTGATTCTGTACACATCCTCTAGCCTCCATCTTTCTTTTGGCTGAGCATTGTTGGAAAAGTGCATGGACTCAAGCTCTCTTGAATCAATCCCTTGTCCATTAAATCCTGGACTTGTCTCTTAACTTCTTCATTCTCCTGCAGCATCAATCTGTATGCATCTTTGTTTGGTAAACTGGCTCCAGGTATAAGATCAATGTGATGGCTTATACTTTTGATCGGTGGCAACGAACGAGGTAGTTCGTCCACTACTATATCAATGAACTCTTCCTGCAACTTCTGTATTTCCTCTAGTAAATCATCTACTCTTGTACTGGCAAAACAATTCTAGGCTTTCTGACCACGACAAACTATGTGTCATCCTTCTTCTTAACCTTCGTAATAATTTCCTTCCCACTCATGAGAAGTACAGTGTTGCTCACCTCTAGTTTTGCTTATTTATCATTAATCGGCAACAACATGTGAGTCCTCTTGTTTTTCTCCAGGGTGTATGTGTTCTTTCTCCCATCATGAACCACATTCATGTCATATTCCCAAGGTCTACCCAGCAATAGATGACAAACATCCATGGGAATGACATCACATAATATTTCATCCTTATATCCTACTATTTTAAATTCAACTAAACATTGTTTAGTGACATTTACTTGATGTCCTTTTTGTAGCCACGAAACTCTATATGGGCTTGGATGTACAATAGTCTCCAACTCCAGCTTTTCTACCATCTCTGTAGAAATGAGATTGTCTATGCTACCACTGTCCATGATGACTTTGCATAACCTGTCTTTAGTTTTGCAAGAAGTCTGAAAAAGTTTGTTCCTTTGGGCTGGGTTCTCTGCCTCCTTCTCTGGCATTAAGAGAAATTTCCTCATCATCAAGGATCTTCCACCCTCAGCATCTTTTGCCTCAAAATTTTGTCATTGCTCTTCGGCAATGTGAGTCTCACCATCATCTTTCTTTCTATCTGGACACTCATAAGATTTATGTCCATTTTTTCCACAAACAAAACACTTCACTTCACCTCCTCGACCTCTTCCTCTTCCTTTAGCTCGAAGAAAAGTATTTCTATCAGCATTCTTCTCTCTTTGTGAGCTTCCTCCTCTCTCATGATGAGTTTGAGTTTTATTTCCCTCTTCTTTTGGCCTCTAAGTTATATCTTGGGAAATTGCTTTGGCTCAAGCTTGACTTCTGCCTCGACCTCTTTGACCTTGCTTTCGGCTCAGCTTCTCTTTAGCTTTCAGAGCCATCTGATAAGCATCTTCTATAGTCCGAATGATCATCATGCTCATCTCATATTAGATGTCATATCATAGACTATTCATGTATCTGGAAACCTTCTCATCATCATTTTCTTAATGACATGCTCTGATGTTTATCTTGTAGAACTCTTCAGTGTGTTCTTTCACTGACATCATCTTCTGTCTCAAATTCTGCATCCTCTGAAACAAAGTAATTTGATAGTCCTTGGGTATGAATTTGTCTTTCATCTTCGCAACCATTCTATCCCATCTTTTGATCTTTTACTTGCCTTTGCAACAGCTGTCAGCCTGTAGTTCATCCCACCATAATGTTGCATGCCCTTTAAGTCTTGTGACAACATGTTTGACTTTTCTATCTTCCTCAA
This sequence comes from Picea glauca, assembly GCA_000966675.3. Lineage (NCBI taxonomy): Eukaryota > Viridiplantae > Streptophyta > Pinopsida > Pinales > Pinaceae > Picea > Picea glauca. Next base: position 57,337 of record JZKD02S1251025.1, read on the forward strand.
CATCCTCATAGTCGAAGTATTTATCTAGAGCTCTAATCCAATCTAGAATCTCTTCAACATCCAGGTTTCCTTCATACATGGGAATCTCCTTCTTTTCCCTGGCACCTATCCTTGCGACAACCTTGAATAGGCATTCATCTGTAACATCTTCGAGTGTGACTTCCTCTCCTTTGTGTCCAGCTTCATTTTCATTGTCAACCTCATTGATATCCCCAGTGTCGACTGTGCACCTCTGTGTTGTCTCCATGGCATCAAGCCTAGAATGTAGTTTACGCATTTCCCTTTCCACTGTTGGATCAGAAATTGCCACTGGCCTGTCTCTTCTTCTCAATGGCATGGCTGAGAAATGTTCCTCTTTTCTCTGCTATAGAAAGAAAAGAACTATTTTTGTTCTCTGATGCCACAACTGGCGTAGACCCCCAAACCCTTGGATCGAGGTCTGCTTATAGGATCGTTCAAATATCCTTGATTCTGATTGACTCTTTCAGATCCCTATCAGAACCTCCAAAAAATCAATCCATAGGTCCTTATGAATTGAGTGTGTGTGAAAAAACTCCAGGCACCAACCCAAATCCCCTTGCATGCTAATAACATCATGCCCTTCTCTAATTCAGGCTTTCGGGTTTCGCAATATCGCGTTTTCCGTTATCAAATTTCTAACTCCTGAACCTGCCAAAACCCAAAATGTCGATTCTCTGAATTGTATTCAGCAAAGGTTGGCTCCTCTCAGAAATTTCCACCAATTCAAAAATTTGGACTTCACGACTTCACAAATATGGATGCAAGGCTCCCAGTCAATTGACCTCCAAACCCTGAAACAGTCAACAAGGTTTGACTCCACCTGTTTGACGAGGACATGCCACCTGTCCACTCAAACTCTTTCTATCTCTGACATGGACTCCTTCTACCTGTCACTCTTCCCAGCTTTCAGGACTCTCTCTCCCAAAGCGTTGTCTCCTCCATTTTCTGACACCCGAAGTACCAAAATCCTGAACACTATGCCAATTCCTATCACCAATCGCGATTTTGAGACTTTCGTTCCACTACGCTCAACTCCTTGTCGTCAGGATCCCTGAAATACCGAAATGATTTGACAGCTCAGACAGATCACGATCAATGGTCCTCGTTGATCCTAGAACTTAAAAGGATGATTTCGTCCAAACCTTATCTACCCTGCAACTCCTCTAGATCCTACGGTCCTCATGGTTTCGTGAATTCTCCATAGAGAATTCTGACCGTTCGTTGCTTCCTTGACAACTTCTGCAAAATGAAACAAATTTTTTCCTTTTGAACATACTTTTTTTGGATGACTTCAACCCTCGTCTCCCTTTGAAGTATTTCAACCTTCATCTTCCTTTGAAGTGTTCAAAGGTGTTAACCCTCCTAAGCTTTCTCCGGCAACTTCAGGCCTCGAAATAACTCTTGCACACACTCCTTGCAGAAAACTTTTGAATTCTTATGGGTATTCGACTTCTCGACTCTGTGCTCTCTCTGCAATAGGAGTGCTTCAAATCTTCTCTTGGTTGATAAGTTCTAAGCTTTCAAATAGCCTACGCACACCTTGCATGTCTTATGTGCTTTACTTGCACTTCTGCAGGAATGAGAACAACTGTATCCCTCCTGAGCTTTCAGAGATAAAATTTGAACCTTCGTCGATGCACTTCTTGCGGACATTTCATTGCACTCCTTGAAATAAATCTCACTCAGGAAGAGAAACAATTGAAACTCATTCTCTTTCTCTCACAGATTTCAAACATTCAACATGAAATCATACATACACACATTATTAAAGAAAATGCATAACAGAGAGAATAAAACCACTGTAAACATACCATTCACCATGTATAAACAGAAAACATCATAACACCATGACTCTGGTTCAAAGATTCATATATTAATTCAAAGCTCTTGTACATTAACTTTTTCTACAACTCTCTCCTTCTTCTTCTCTATGCTAATGTGTTAATGATACAATGATACAAGAGTGATGGTGTCTATATCCATTTTCCCTCCTACTCTCTAAACTATCTAATCTAACATTCATATCTACCTTCTTTCATTAACTATGCATAAATGCCTTAATACAAAAAATGGATGGGAGAATTTCCCCAGGTCCGTTTACAATCTCCAAAGTATAAATGCGAGTACATTCCTCTTAACTATTACATTAATGACTTTGTTTCAAAATTCAAAATAGGTCTTTATGAAAACGTGTTCTTTTCTTCCTCCATGTGTCCAACTATTTCTTTGGCTTAGTCATGCACTTTGGGCTTTGCACGATGCTCCTGCATCATATAGGAAAGGATCTATCACTTATTTCCTACATAGATGCAGATTGGGAAGGTTGCATTGATGACCGACAAAGCACCAGTGGAGCATCGTTCTACTTGGGTGAGTGTTTAGTATCATGGTTAAGCAAGAAACAATCATCGGTATCCTTATATATAGCCAGGTCAAAGTATATTGCAAAAGAAACATGTTGTACACAGGTTCTATGGATGAAACAAAGTTTGACAGATATACAGGTTGAGTATGATGATCCCATTCTAATCTATTGTGATAATGTAAGCTACATCAGTATCTCAAAGAGACCAGTGTTGCACTCCAAAATGAAGAACATTCCAATAAAGTATCACTTTCTACAGGAACAGGCTGCAGAGAAGAACATCAGAGTTGACTATGTCGGTAGAAAAGAATAAGTGGTAGACATATTTACAAAATCGCTTCCATGAGAATCCTTTGAGTATATTTGTCGGAGACTTAGAGTAATTTCTACTCCAAAATGAATGCTTTTGAATGTTTATCTTATATGTATTAGATTTACATGAGGAAGCACCATAAAGAGGACGGTTCAGGTTGGGAGATCAGTTTTAGGAAGAGTTCAGTTAGGGGGATTTTCCCCAAGGATAGTTTAGTTAGGGGTAGAATCCCTAGATGGAAAGATAACTTTGCCATTAATGACAAAGGGGGAGATATTTATCAGATGCAAGATATAAATGATTGGAGAGAGAGAACAGAGGCATGTATATAGGGGGATCATCCCCAAGGAGAGTTCATTCATGGGGAGTAGCCCCAAAGGGAGATACCCTTTGCCATTGATTTCAAAGGGGTAGAAATATAAACATTGATGAGGATTATAAGCATGAATGTTATCATGACTAAGTGTTTCCATAAATTGTGGTGTTTTCATCAATGCCAAAGGGGGAGATTGTCAAACAACTAGCTTAGGTTGATGGATAGTTGGTATGGATTGTTGGTTGTCATTTATTTCAACCATTGGAGAATGATATTTTATATTTATTTCAACCCTTAGTGATTGATGTCAACCCTTGGAGAAAGTCCAGTAGTGAATTATGGTAGCACAAAGGTTTGGGTAATGGACCCACGATTGTTTTATGTATAATGGAATGAGTTTTAATATTTTTGAAGGTAATACTATTCTACATGGATAGTACATGTCATTCCATTTCTGGTGGTATGTGGAATGTCACATAACTCCTCATGGTCAGAGAGTTATGGCCATGAAAAGTTGGAGAACCCAAGTTTGTTTAATGGATAATGGTATAAGTTTTGATATATTTGTAGGAAAGACTATTCTATATGGATAGTACATTTCATTCCATTTCCATTGGTATGTGGAACATCACATAACTCCTCATGTTAGAGATTTATGGCCATGTGAAGTTGGACAACCCTCATGAGTCGTCTAGAAGCCCCAAAAGGTCAAAGTGGTTTAAGAGATTTTAGAAGGTAAATAATAAATTTAAGTGATGAGTGTACTATAATTCAAAGTTAATACAAAATAAATTATTTAAATAATAAATTTAAGTGAGAAATTAGAAGTGGGTTAACCCTAAAATAAGGAAAGTGGGTTAAGATGGTTAAAAGGTAACCCCTTGAGGAAGCTACATAAAACTATAAATAAGATGCAAGGCTCTCTCATTTTAATCACACTTGAGAATATTGAATATATACAGGTGAATGAGGTAACCAAAGGATATATAACCCTAATTTCAGAGGGAAGGTGAAGTAAAGAAGGCCGAAATTCCAGGGAGGATAAATTATTTTGATGATGCTTTCTAAGGTATGTTATTTACAAGTCATCTCACCATTTTCGAAATACATTCTTTTTTAGAATGATTCAGATCGTGAAATTGGGAGGTCAATGATGAAACATATCCAAGTAGATTTGGTACAAATTTAAGCTTGTGATTCATTGGATTTTTGGATTTACACTCCGTGGAAAATAGGGTTTGTGGCTAGTCCCAAAACTAGTGTGAGACATGTGTTTCGGGTAAAAATGTCATAACTTCTTCATAACAGATCCAAATAAAGTAAGAAAAAATGTGTTGGTTAGAGTACAGTTTGTAGTATTCTGCTTACAATTTTCAGATCCATAAAACAAAAATTTTGTGCGGAGCACTCTCTACAAGTTCTCTCTCTTGAATAAGACATAATTCAACAAGGTATGCCATTTTTGTTATAAATCCTTTTGTGAGAGGCTCCAAGTAGTGACACCTGGAGGAATTCCATAAAACACATTGAAGAACATTGTGTATTATTTTCATATCTTTATTCATTACAGGTACATAGTTATGATTATTTCAAGTTAGGGTTGTTGACTAATCCAAAACTAGTCATGTGAGACTAAAGTAAAGTTTGATGAAAATTCTAGTCTCTTGTTGTTAAAGTTAAGGAAGGTTTGTAGGTATGTGATCATATACAATAGGTCTATTAAAGAGTTACAAATAAGATTTTCATGATGAAATTGATGAGTGCTTTTGGTTGAGGTACTTGTTGGGTACATGGTTGAGACAAGTAGTTGATGATTTGGCACATGCATGACGTTTACAGTTGATGATGTTGGTACATATTGATGAGTCATAGTTGATGAATAGTTGATACATGATTGGTACATGGTTGGAGGCACTCGTTAGTAGTATAGTTGACACATGGTTTATGGATGATGTAGCATACTTGTATTGCTATATTATTAGAAGTACATATTGATCTTGGTGATGGTTATGAGTTGTTTTGTTATGCTTGGTTGACACACATATTTGAGAGTTGTCTCAGTTATTTATCTTGGTGAGTAGATATTATTTGGTTGATATGATTGATGAGATATGTTGTTGTGATAGTTTTTTTGGACATGCTATTGTGAAAGGTTATTCGTACAGGTTTTATGCATCGTTGATGCACTTGTTCATGGTGTTGATTAAGGTTGGTTGTCATTGATGTCAACCATTGAAGAAAGACCCATAGCACAAAGGTTTGGGTAATGGACACAATATTTTTTGATGTAAACATGACTCATTATTGTTTTATCATTGTTGATAAGAAGTAAATATGGATGAACTCAAAAGTGGTCCCCTTATGGTGAAATCCCTCACAGGAAGACTCTTTGTGGAGTAAGAGAACCCATGCTTAATTATGGAATAATGAGATCAAGGAAATTAGATTTGTTAGGGAAAATATCCTATATGGATATATCTTGTCATGTCATTTCTGGTGGCATGTGGAACGTCACATAATTCCTCACGGTTAGAGAGTTATGGCCATGAAAAGTTGGAGACCCAAGGTTTGGGTAATGGACCCAAGTTTGTTTGATGGGTAACAGTATGAGTTATGATATATTTTCAGATAATAATATTATATATGGATAGTACATGTCATGCCATTTCCGGTGGTATGTAGAACGTCACATAACTCCTCACGGTTTGAGAGTTATGGCCTTATAAAGTTGGAGGACCCTCATATGTCATCTAGAAGCCCCAAAAGGTCAAAGTAATCAAAGTGGTTTATGAGATTTTAAAAGTTAAATACTAAAGTGAAATGATGTGTGTGTTATAATTCAAGGTGAATACAAAACAAATTATTTCAATAATAAATTTAATGGAGAAATTAGAAGTGGACCCAACCCTAAAATAAGGAAAGTGGGCCAAGTGACCTAGAAGATGTTTTTAAGGAAGCT
>JZKD02S1251025.1:143397-155814 GCA_000966675.3 Picea glauca
TATGGTATGGTATGGTATGATATGCCTTGACTTGGTATGGTATCCCTTGTTTTTCCTTGGTATGGTATGGTATGGTATGCCTTCCCATGCCATTCCTTTCCTTACATTCACTTGCCATGTCTTGTATTTCCATACCATGCCTTGCCATCCCATGCCTTTCCATGTCATGCCATGCCATGTCATTCTATGCATTGACTTGCCATGCCTTTCCTTTTCCATGTCATGCCTTTCTATACCATGCCATTCCTTTCCATGCAATGACTTTCCATACCATTGTATTCATTTCCATGTCATGCCTTTTGTTAGCAAAATAGGATCACAGAGCAATAAAATAAAACAAATTCAGAATTAAAACACAAAAGATACACAATACAATAGATACACAGATATACATGGTTCACCCAGTGTGGGCTACATCCACCAGAGAAATTGTCAGGTCCTTCCTTTATTGTTATCCAACAAATGAAGGGATACAACCTATAGCAAACCCGTTGTAACTTCCTCTTATTTCTCTCATAGTCTCCTATATCAGAATACAATATTCGCCATAATGTATAGCCGCAATACATTTCCCTCATAACAAAAGGTTTTCTTCTAGGAAAAAAAACCCTAAAATAATTTCTACCGTTAGATCTGTGAACTTTTAATGAATGGTCATGATTTACAATGAAATTACAATATACATTTGCAAGGCAAATTTTCCTTCGAGGGCTTCATCCCCGGACCCTGTAGAGGTGGCAACCCCCCTCTGCACTCTCCCACGTGGAAGAGTGTACATTATTCTGGTGTGTAAAGTATTCATGGGGTATAAACATGGCTGAAAATGAAGACCTATGAATCAGGAATATAATCAGGCTCCACAACCAACAATCTCCCACTTCGAGATTGATCTCAACAACTCCACCACTGATGTATATTGTGGAATATGAACCTTCTTGGACCTGGCAATTTCTCATCTTCATATTCATTCTTGAACACCAACTGAAACTAAGCAGAAACTCAGTTTCTTCCTGGCTACTCCCTTTGTTAACATGTCTGCAGGATTCTAGCTAGTGTGTATCTTTTCCAACTTCAAATTTCCATCTTCCAAGTCGGATCGTATGAAGTGGTACCTCAACTATATATGCTTAGTATTCGAATGGAAGGCCAAGTTCTTTGCAAGATGAATGGCACTCTCACTATGACAATACAACCTTATATTCTCCTGCTTCTTTCCCAATTCCTCCATAAACCTTTGTAACCAAATCATCTCTTTACGAGCCCTTGTAGCAACAACATACTCTGCCTCTATTGTTGAAAGTGAAACAAACTTTTGCATTTTTTAAGTCCAAATTACTATTGTTCCATCTATAGTAAAAACATACAGTGTGGTGCTCCTCCTACTGTCTTTATCAGCCACCATATCTGAATGAACATATCCCTGTAGAAAAGTGTCTGAACCTCCAAAACATAATGAATGAGTGGTAGTACCTCTCAAATACATGAGAATCCACTTTACTTCCTCCCAATGTTCTTTACCTGGATTGTTATTATACCTTCTCACAACTCACACTACATGTGCACTATCTTGTCTTGTGCAAACCATTGCATACATAAAGATGCTAACTGCTGATAAATAAGGGACCCTCGACATGTATTCTATCTTTTCCTGTGTCTTGGGACACATTTCCTTAGTTAATTTGAAATGGTTGGCTAAAGGTGTACTAATTGGTTTTTCATTCTACATTTTAAACCTCTCCAACACCTTCTCTATGTACTCACCCTGAGACAATGTCAATTTGCGATTTTTCCTGTCTCTTGTTATTCTCATACCAAGAATTTTCTTTGCAGCACCCAAATCCTTCATTGCAAATGAATTTGATAATTTCTTCTTGAGCACATTTATATGTTGCATATTTGACCCTGCAACAAGCATGTCATCTACATACAATAGCAAGACAATATAGCTTCCATTTTCTAGCTTTCTGAAATAAACACAGTGATCAAAATGACATCTACCATAACCCTATTTTGTCATAAACCTGTCAAACTTCAAATACCATTGCCTTGGAGATTTCTTTAGGCCATACAATCCCTTCTTCAACCTACAAACCAAATTCTCCTTCCCTTTGACCTCATATCCATGTGGCTGTTGCATATAAATCTCTTCCTTCAACTCCCCATGGAGAAAATCTGTTTTAACATCTAATTGTTCAAGATGCAAATATTCTACTTCCACAAGACTTATAATAGACCCAATTGAAGTCATTTTAACAACAAGAGAAAAACTTTCATCAAAATACATACCTTTATTTTGTGCAAACCCCTTTACAACAAGTCTAGCCTTGTATCGCTTGATTCCTCCATCTTCTTCCTTCAACTTGTAAACCCATTTATTCTGCAATGCTCTTTTTACTACAGGAAACTGAACCAAGTCCCAAGTATGGTTATTTACCAAGGAATCCATTTCCTCTTTCATTCCTTGTTCCCACTTCTTTTTGGTGTTTACCTTCATTTTCTCTTCATAACATTCTGGTTCACTAGAATCAGTCAACAATAAATAATACAATGAAGGGGAGTATCATTCAGGGGGTATAATTAACCTGGTATATTTTCTAACAACACTTGCAGGTGTTTGAGGTACCTGTTGCTCATTTTTTTGTACATTTTTTGGTTCCTTTGGAATTTCTTTTTCAGTGATCTCATCAAGCATTGTGTATTCTTGTTTTTCTTTTTCCTATTTCTTTCCCTTTAATTTATCTTTGTACATGACCTTCTCAGTGAACATGACATCTCTACCCCTAATGATTTTGTTATTTTCATAATCTCATAAGAAATAACTAAAATCATTAACACCGTATCCAATAAAGGTACACTTCTTGGATTTTGCCTCAAGCTTTGTTCTATTTTCTTTATCAATATGGACAAATGCTTCACAACCGAAAGTTTTCAAAAAATAATAGCTTACCTTTTTTCCTATCCAGTCCTCCTCTGGAATTCTACCATTGAAAGATCTTGAAGGTCTTATGTTTATTAAGTAATAAAAGTATCTACAACAACTTCCCAGAATAGTAAGGGAAAACCATCATGCAATTTCATACTCCTTGCACGCTCCATGATTGTCCTGTTCATCCTTTTTGACACACCATTTTCTTGTGGTGTTATTGGAACTATATTCTCTATACGAATCCCATGGTATGAACAGTAATCATCAAAATATTTGCTGCAATATTCTCATCCATTATCTGATATGAGACACTTCAAACTTTTTCCTGTCTCATTCTCAACCAAATATTTTCATTTCTTAAAAGTATCAAAAACATCAGATTTTTGTCGAATGCAATAAATCCATGTTTTTCTAGTTGCATCATCAATAAAAGTAACATAATAACGAGAGCCACCAAGAGATGATACATGAGTTGGTCCCTATACATGTATATGCACAAGCTCTTACCTTTCATTCTTCTTTTCTTTTTCGACTTTGAGAAATCTGACTCTCTTATGTTTTCCATAAACACAATGCTCACAGAAGTCCAAATCAATTTGTTTAAGATCTGGCAACAAATTTCCTTTTTGAAGTATCTGGATACCCTTCTCAATCATGTGTCCCAGCCTAGGATGCCACAGTGTTGTATCCACTCATGTAGAAGTTAAATATATAGAAGAGTCAGTATTACCAGTACATAAATACAATGTACCTACCTTCTCTCATTTTTATATCACCAATGATCCTTTGATGACCTTCCACGTACTATCTATAAATATGGATATACAACCTTCACTTTCCAACTGCTCTGTTGAAATTAGATTTTTCCTTAAATTTGGAACATGTCTTATCTCTTTCAATAACCATTGGTTTCCATTGCGTTTCTTTATTTTTACCTTTCCCATTCCAACAATTTTGCATGGTGCATCATCACCCAAATGAACCTGTCCAAAATCACCTTGAACATAATCTAGAAAATGTTTCCTATGGGGTGTGACATGAAATGAAGCCCCTGAATATACTACCCAAGACTTAGAAATATTATCTACAAAAAGAATCAAAGGATCTTGTAACACATCACCTGTTACATTTGATTCCTCATTTCTCTCTTGATATCCATCTCTTTGTTTCTTTGCAGCTTTGCAGTATTTATTTAGATGTCCTTTCTTCCCACAATTCCAACACATTATCTTTCCAAATCTCATTTTGGATCTGCCCTTCCTATAACTCCCGCGGTTCCCTGGGCCCTTTCCTCTATCCTTTTGTCTTCCCCTGTTCTCCATGTTCAACACATTACCTGATGTCTCACCTGTGCTTTTCCGTCGCATTACCTCACTAAGGATAACACCAACAACATCATCAAATTTTAAAGTATTCGAACCAAAGACAGAGTTACTTACAACCATGCCCAAGCCGTTCCAGCTTTCTGGCAATGATCACAAGATTAGAAGAGCCCTAACCTCATCATCAAAGTCCACTTTTACAGAACTTAGTTGATTAGTAACCGTATTAAAATCATTTAAATGATCTGCTACAGACCCAGCTTCCGACATCTTCATATTAAATAATCTCTTCATTAGAAATAACTTATTGGACGTCGAGGGTTTTTCATACAATTTATTCAATGCATCCATCAAAGCCTCCATTGTCTTTTCTTTTGAAATATTGAAAGCCACCGAAGTTGCCAGGCTCAGCCGTATTGTTCCCAGAGACTTTTTATCAAGAATATCCCATTCTTCATCCTTTATGGTCTTTGTCTTATTTTCTACTCCACCCAATGGTAGGAATAGATCCTTCTGATATAAATAATATTCCATCTGCATCGTCCATAACTGGTAGTTTTGGTAGTTAAATTTCACGACCCTAAACTTTCCATCTTCTGCCATTCTTCCCACTCGAACTAGGAACCCTCTTTTCCTGTGAGTTACCTTTCCCTTTGATACCATGTGTTAGAAAAAAATAATCATAGAGCAATAAACTAAAACAAATTTGGAATTAAAACACAAAATATGCACAATAGAATAGAGACACAGATATACGTGGTTCACTGAGTGTGGGCTATGTCCACCAGAGAAAATTTCAAGTCCTTCCTTTATTATTATTCAGTAAATGAAGGGATACAACCTACAACAAACCCGTTGTAACTTTCTCTTCTTTCTCTCATAGTACCCTATCTCAGAATGCAATATTCGCCATAATGCATAGCCGCAATACATTTCCCTCATAAGAGAGGGTTGCCTTCTAGGGAAAAAAACCCTATCATAATTTCTACCATTACATCTATGACCTTATAATGAACGATCCAAATTTACAATGAAATTACAATATACATTTACAAGGAAAAATTTTCTTTGGGGGCCTGTTTGCCCCCAGACCTTGCAGAGGGGGTAAACCCCCTATGCACTCCCCCACGTAGAAGAGTGTACATTATTATAGGGTGTAAAGTCTTCATGGGGTATAAACATGGCTGAAAACGAAGACATATGAATCAGGAAGATAACGAGGCTCCAAAAACAACACCTTTCCATACCATGGCATGCCTTTCCAATTCATGCCATGTCCTTCCATGCCTTGTCTTGCCATGCCATGTCTTTCCATACCATGCCTTGCCAGGCAATTCCATGTCATGAATTTCTATTCCTTCACTTGCCATGCCTTCACTTGCATTGACTTTCCATGCCATCAAAGGATTCATACGTAAAAATCGCAATCAAAGGATTCATTAAGCATGTAATTATAAAACTTGTTATCTCGTATTTCTTATATAAAAATACTTGCATGAGAATTCCAATATTTTGGTTCATGAGACATAGCGCAATTTATGAAGAGGAGGTTGATTTTCAATAACACCATGTCGATCACTTTTGGGTAGTGTATTCATGAGGGCATTGGCCAAATATAGTTATGGGAGCTTACGAAACTTCATTATGTTGCTCGGTTTGGATTTTATGCCCCAGGACCAAATTGGCCACATGTCCCTGGACGACTTGAAGAGCCAAGTTGAAACTTGTGATAAAACTCAAAATGGGACTCAGATGGGAAAACCCTCAGTTGCATTGGATCCGGGGCACTGGGTTTCAACTGGGGGGGGGGCTCTGTTGTCATTCTATCCACCAGAAAACCATTTTTTGGAGTATCTCCGGCACTAGGGTTTTCGTTGGTGAGGCATAGTGAAATTTTTGAAGAGGAGGTTTATTTTCAAGAACATTGTGTTAGCAGTTTGTAGGTAGTGTAGCCATGTAGGCCTCGTCCAAATAGACTTGTGGGACATTACAGGACTCTGTTATGCATCTTGGTTTGGGTCTTATACCCCAAGATGAAATTGGCCACATGTATGTGAATGGCTTAAAAAGACGAGTTGCAACTTGTGATAAAACGCAAATCGAGACTTGGATGTGAAAACCGTCATTTTCGTTGGATCCAAACCACTAATTTACAACTAGGGGGGAGGCTCCTCTGTCATTCCATCCACCAAAAAACTAATTGTTGGAGTATCTATGTCACTAGGGTTTTGGTCAACGAGGCATAGTGCAATTTTTGAAGAGGTCGATTTTCAAGAACACTATGTTGAGCATTTGTGGGTAGTGTAGTCGTGTGGTCCTTGAACAGATACACTTTTGGGAGCTTACAAAACTCTGTTATGCTGCTCGATTTGGATTTTATGCCCCCCTACCAAATTAACCACATGTCCCTGAATGGATTGAAGAGGTGTGTCGCTATTCATGATAAAACTCAAAATGAGACTCAGATGGGAGAACCATCAGTTGCACTGGATCTGGAGCATCATATTTCAACTAAGGGGGGGATCCACTATTGTTCCTCCCATCGAAAAAATATTTCTTGGAGTATCTTCGGCACTAGGGTTTTGGTCAATGAGGCATAGTGCAATTTCTGAAGAGGAGGTCAATTTTCAAGAACTATGTGTCGAGAATTTGTGGGTAGTGTAATTGCATGGGCCTTGGAAAAATAGAATTGTGGGAGATTACAAAACTTTTTTATGCCGCTTGGTTTGGATTTTATGCCCCCAGACCAAATTGGCCACATGTCCCTCAATGACTTGAAGAGGTGAGTTTTAACTCACGATAAAATTCAAACATAGACTTGGATGGGTGAATCTTGAGTTTCATTAGATCCAGAGCACCAGGTTTCAACTAGTCATACCCCTTCTCTGTCATTTCGTCCATCGAAAAACCATTTTTCGGAGTATCCTCACCACTAGGTTTTTGGTCAAAGAGACATAGTGCATTTTCTGAAGAGGAGGTTGATTTTCAAGAACATTGTGTCGGACATTTTTGGGCAATGTCTTTGTGTGAGCCTTGGCCAAATAGACTTGTGGAAGATTACAAATCTCCTTTAAGCCACTCGTTTGGATTTTATTCCCTTGGACCAAATTGGCCACATGTCCCTTAATGGCTTGAAGAAGTGAGTTGGAACTCACAATAAAACTCAAAACGAGACTCGGATGGGTGAACCATCAGTTGCATTGGATCTAGATCATCAGGTTTCAACTTGGGAGGGGGGGGCTCCACCATCATTTTGTCCACAAGTAAACTATTTGTTGGAGTATCTCCAACACTATGGTTTTTTTCAATGCTTATTACATAGGTTTGACAATTTAACACCTTGTTAAGATAGACATGGCAAGGCAAGGGAAGGAAAGGCATGGAATGTCAAGTGAAGGAAAGACATGTAATGGAAAGTGATAAGGCATGGCATGGAATGGAAAATGAAACAAAAGTGAAGGCAAGGAAAGTTAAGGAAAGAAAAGTGAAGGCAAGGCATGGCAAGTGAAGGCAAGGCAAGGAAAGTGAAGGAAAGGCATGGAAAGTGAAGGCATGGAAATTGAAGGGAAGTGAAGGAAAATGAAGGCAATGCATGGAATGGAATGGCATGGAAAGTGAAGGAAAATCATGGCATGGAAAGTGAAGGCAAGGCATGGCATGGAAATTCAAGACAAGGCAAGGCAAGGAAAGCGAGCACAAGGCATGAATGGAAAGGAAAGTGAAGGAAAGGCATGGCATGCTATGGAATGGCATGGAATGGAGTGGAAAATACAAAACAAGTGAAGGAAAGGCAAGTGAAGGCAAGTAAAGTTAAGGCGAGGCATGGAAAGTGAAGTCAAGGAAAGGAAAGGGAAGGTGAGGCAAGACAAGTGAAGGAAAGGCATGGCATGGCATGGCAAGTGAAGGCAAGGCATGGAAAGTGAAGTCAAGTGAAGGAAATTGAAGGCAAGGAATATCATGGAATGGAAAGTGAAGGAAAGGCATGGCATGGCATGGAAAGATAAGGAAAGGCATCGAACGACAAGTGAAGGAAAGGCATGTCATGGAATGCCATGGAAAGTGAAGGAAAGGCATGTCATGGCATGGAAAGTGAAGGAAAGGAATGACATGACATGGAATGGCAAGTGAATGCAAGTGAAATTAAGTGAAGGAAAGGAATGGCATGACATGGCAAGTGAAGGAAACTTATGGAATGGCAAGTGAAGGTAAGGCATGGCATGGAAAGTGAAGGCAAGGAAAGTGAAGGAAAGTTAAGGCATGGCATGGAAAGTGAAGGAAAGGCAAGGAATGGAATGGAAAGTGAAGTAAAGGAAAGCCAAGTGAAGCCAAGGAAAGAAAAGTGAAGGAAAGGCACAGAATGGCATGACAAGTGAAAGAAAGGCATGGCATGAAAAGTGAAGGCAAGGAAAGACATGGTGTGGCATGGAAAGTGAAGGGAAGGCATGGCATGTCATGGCATGGAAAGTGAACAAAAGTGAAGGAAAGGCATGGCCTGGAATAAGAAATGAAGGAAATGAATGGCATGGAAAGTGAAGGAAAGCAAAGGAAAGGCATGGCATGGCATGGAAAGTGAAGGAAAGGTATGGCATGGCATGGAAAGTGAAGGAAAAGCATGGAACGACATGTAAAGTAAAGGAAATGCATGGCATGGCAAGTGAAGGTAGCCTACCAGTGAAGGAAAGAAAAGTGAAGGCAAGGCAAGGCAAGTGAAAGCAAGGAAAGAATGGAAAGGAAAGTGAAGGAAAGACATGGCATGGTATGTCATGGTATTTTAACAACAGTCAAAATGAACCCAAAATTACTCGTTTTAAATATCTATATGGTCATTCATGTATACCATCAGGATCACTTCTAATAGTGATAATTTCCATTAACTTCTTGTGCTCAAAGTAAGGAAAGAAGTATTGTACCTTTGATGAGTTCTTTCTTGGCATTGTTTGTACTTGGAGGTTTGTACCAATAACCAAGTTTGCAAAGTGGTATAAATGTTCACCTGGTTTATAATCTTGAAATACATAGACAACTTTCTTTCTTGTTCTTTCATCCAGTGTTAGATATTCTCCTTTAAAAACCATCGACCATGTTGAAAATTCAATTCCTTCAGAGTGTGTTACTGATCACATGAGGGTTTTGTTTCCCTCTAAGAATCATGCCAACCAATAATTAGTGCCCCATTGATTATCTCTTCAGGAAACCACTATGTGTATGTTCCCTACAAGAACTAGAGTTCCAAAATGTGAGTCCACTAAATGACCAAAGCATAAAACATTCATTGTAGTTATTCAAAATTTAATAGAAGGATTTAGTGAACCTGACAATATGAGATCTAAGACATGATCATAATCTACTAAAATACTTTATTAGTCCTCCTCCAATTGGGATAATTCCATACTTATAAATTGAACAATGAGGAGTGATACATGATTTCATCTATTAACCCAGTCTGTTGATTCACAATCATCCCATTCATTACTACTATGCGGACTAAAAGAGAAAGATATTTTTCTCAACCATATTTCAACTATTTCTTTGTTTGATGTTCTAATTGAATTGAATCTATTAACACGTGAATTTTTCATGGCTATTTTGTAGTTTTTGCAGGTCATCCAAGTCCTTTGTTTGTACAAATAAAAACCATTAGCACCATCTCCATGTGCATTTTTAATGGATCCTAGACTTGGAAGACGAATAAAATTTAGCGGTGGCACTGAATTTAGTAGGTGTGCCTAGATCATAGATCGTGACCAGATCAACGACCATGCTTCACTTAGGGGACGGAACATGCACGAGCACTAAAATCCTTGAGCGGGCCGAAATATAAACCACTATATTTTGGGAGAGCTACGTGGCGGAAGGTGGTGAGTTTCGGGCACAAAAGAAGTGTTGGTCCAAATCACTTTCGACGGCCCCAAAATCACGTGGTCATTTAGCATCGAATCCAATAGAATCACGTGGCTTCCCTCTAGTCATCAAGCCTCATCCCAATCCCGAGGTGAAATGAGTTACTGAACAAGGACTGGTAGTTTAAACCTCATCTCATTCCATAAATAGAAGGAATGAAGGCTCTGGTCGTGGAGACATAATTGTCAGCCTGAGGTACTACAATGGACAATTTTTCTTGAAGGACCATGTTGATATGAGCTTGTGTCTGACATAAATATACACGCACAGTTTGACAAAAGGATGCGTACATGGAAAAGCCTTGAACATGATGGCCAACTCGCGCTCCTAGCAGTTTTCCACTATGTTGGGTATAAATACATCAGTGGAAGAATATGTTAGGGTCGATGGTTGAGTAGAGATCCCTATTTTGTAATATTTTTATAGCAGAGTTGTTCTCTGGTTATGTATGATACCTAAGACTTTTTCATTAATAGAAGTCAGTTTCTATCACTTTCTTATTTCATATTGTGCTAAAACACTCATGCATGGATGATCTATATGAGATGTTGTAGTTGTATTGTAATGGAGATTTTATTATAATGTTTCTATGATCTGTTTCAATATTTCCTTTCACTATCTTGTTTCCTCTTATTTTGAAATGATCGTGCATGATCCATACGAGATGTTGTCATTGTATTGTAATTGAGGTTTGATTATAATGTTGTTGTGATATGTTTCAGTATCTTAAACTTAAGTTCAAGAGTGTTCTTGTGCCTGAGTTTTTCTGCACCAAGCTGCTTGAAGGTTGGATGCTCATGGTAGACTTGTCCTCTCTTCTCACTAAGTCTTCCTCTTCCTCCCCTTTAACCTTAAAACACTTACTAAAGTTAATGAGAACCTCATTTGCTTATGCACTACTAACCCAGTTTTCTGTGTTAAAACATTCTTATGTTGAGCTTTGTCCATTTAACCTCCAATCATAAACCTTCCTACACAAACCTTTTTGATGGGTATTGGGATTATACTCGTGCAATCTAAGGGTGACTCTCAGTGCTAACAAAATCCATGAGTTCCCTGGGTTATTTTGCATTCATAACACTGTGATCTATCTACATCGACCACCTCCTAAAAATATTTATGTACATGTCCTCTCTTGTGTGATTTTTCTTCATGGGTTCCCGTTCCCTCTCCCATTACTAAAGAACACCATTCAAAATTCGATTTTGTAGCTAAATTGAGGGAACTAGTAGTTAACTTCATTTCTTTCCCGCGTAATTATCTTTTTATGCATGCACTTGCTCCATCATGCTCCCCTTTCCCTTGATCGGACTCAAAATAGTTCCAAACGTGTGGTACCGTTAGTTTTTTGTGCAACATACACAACCATTGAAATACATGATAATTTTTTAACTCGCATGCGTAACCATATGACCAAATCCAATGTTTATCCATCAATATGTTCTTCTCCTTAAGGTGATTGTAGAACAACTGAAAAAACTATTGTACATAGGCTAAGTCATGGCACTGATCATCACTTATGTACAAGTGATACTCTTTCAATATAACTATGTTTTGTTCATTACTATAAGGTCCATTCTTGTACGTGATATGTACCATTATGTTGATCTTCAATGAGTAATAATATTGGATTTGAATCCCATTTTACGGTTGAAGGGTGTATTTCTCAACAAAATCAAGCATTGATAACACAGTACCAACAGGAAATGTATCGTTGCATATTCTAAACTGCTTGTCCTTCCATCGAGCCACATGGACATGATGAACATAATGTCATTTATTTTCGACGAAGTCCTCCATGAAGTCACAAACACGTACTTGGGAAGTAAACAATTGTATAATTTATCTTTTTTGTTCTCCATCAATATCATATGTCACATATTTAAAGATTTGCAAAGAAACCTCCATCCTCCCCAATTCATAATAATCGCTTACATGGATGCACTTTCTTAGTAATGTCATTCCACCACACCTAGGGCATGTCCCATCTAAGCATTCTTTTTAATAAAATGTAAAACCCCCTGGACTTGTACATAAGATATTATGAATAAAGTCTCTAGATGATGACATCGAAAATATAACTGGGCATTTCTGTAAAAGGGTGTTATGCAAAACATTATATATATATATATATACATATTTCATAATAATTACCATACTCAATCTGATATCTACATCAACATGTTTTATGAATTGTTTTTATTCGAACATACCAAGGCTTGGATTTCTGGAAAGATCTTTGGCCTAAGTTAAGTGCACTATGTATTG
>JZKD02S1251037.1:1236-12269 GCA_000966675.3 Picea glauca
GCGCACATATCTACGGTACAGGAGAAGATGCACAGATGGATGACTCATGGTGATATTCAGACCCCCCCGACCGATATGTTTTTAATGGAGGGGGGGGGGTCCGGAATGGATTGTTTTTCTGACGGGCTCATTTCTTCTACGTGGCAGGACTCCATTGGTTCAGACTCCCACTTCTTACCACGGTCTGACATACCCTGTCACCCCATGATGTCATCTTCCACGTTTTCCCCTAAAGATCACATCTCATTACTCTGTCACTATTTTCACCCTGTCACAAGTCCCTTCACCATGGTCAAGTCCCAATCAACTCCCTCCATGTCACTCAGTTGTATTTGTCATTCATTGTCATATGCCATCTCATGCTCCAAATGACCCATTGGCAATTTATTATAGGCTAACTTATCCATTAGCCTGCTGACCTGTCCCCCACGCCCAACGAGTATCCGTTTGCTAAAAACTACCGTTTCCCTTCATTCTTTCATAGCTTACTATGTCGTATCACCAAATAAATATCTTTCCTATCGCACCAGAGCGCAGTTTCCCTATTTTCTCTCCATTTCAGTAAACCATCCAAAGCCACCGTCATCCCCACAAATGATTGTTTGATTTGCAGGTATTTTCATAGAGATGGTGCCAAAATCAAAAAGGACAAAAGCTGAGGAAAATCCTTTACTCTCGCCTCCTGTCGATCTCCATAGGATCCCCCTAGCCGACAAAGATCATTTAATTGTAGACACCAGGTGCGAATTGGACTTTGCGGATTTGCAGTCATGTCTTAAAGATGTTTTCTTAGATCATATTGATGAAATTGGGCTCTAGGAGTCCAACCTTCCTCTGTATCTTTTCCACCAGGTCCACCATTTCCCTAAGTTCACCCTCAAGTGCCAGGCTCATTATCTCCCTAACCAGAGAGCCATAGTGTTTTCCTGAGGAGAAAATCTATTTTTCATCACACCAGAGGCCATAGACCAGATGATGCATATCCAAAGAACCGAATTTGTCTCCCCTTTCAACCTCGAGGTCATCACAGAGTTATACCAGAAACTATCATTTCCCCAGAGAGCCCATATTTTTGAGCTTTTCCTTCCCCAAGCTGCTCAGCTCCCCAAGACAAATCTCTCGTACCCATCCTCCCTGTTCTCAGTAAAGGGAAACCAATTCATTTCATTTCTTTGTGCTCTACTAAGTTAATTTTCCGACCAATGGGTAGATGAACCCATATTGGGTTTTTTGTCCATCTTCTCCACAGAAGAAAAACCCACCATGCAGTTCGATTACAA
This sequence comes from Picea glauca, assembly GCA_000966675.3. Classification (NCBI taxonomy): domain Eukaryota; kingdom Viridiplantae; phylum Streptophyta; class Pinopsida; order Pinales; family Pinaceae; genus Picea; species Picea glauca. Next base: position 2,517 of record JZKD02S1251037.1, read on the forward strand.
CACTTTCCTGGTGAACAATATTCATGAACATTTTTCAAATTTTTCCACAGAGGGCATGTTTTAGTATTCCTCAATACTGGCCTACATGTTCACTTTCTTTCAGGCGAATAGATTCTCCTTTTCAATGCAGAAGATGGACCAGGACAAGAAGCCGTAGGCGATGACAACTTGGACTTTGCTAAAACAACAAAATTCTTCAGAATTCATCTTCAAACAATTTATCGAGTAGTTCTACCACCCAGTGGTGAGCATGCTCAGTGGCATACCTGAACCAAGAATAAATGAAGCGATTTAGAGGATTTTACACCTCTTGGACATTGCAAAAACTGGAGACTGGTACCTTTACCAAGATCACATAGAGATTAGAGTATATGGATGCGAGTTGGCTCCATATAAATTTCCCAAGTATTTACCCGTGAGGATATTTTCCCTGGAATACATAAGACAAATGATTAACTCAGATGAAATACATTTTGTGTCTTTGAAAAATAACTAGCAACTTAGAATTAAAGGGAAAATAGTATCATTGATATACAATAGTGGAGGAGCTAGGGAGGAAGAAGATAGATTGTTAAAAGAGATGAAGTTCTTTGTTAGCTTCATATGGCACTATGATCCATGTGTGACAATTTATGAGATGAGGATTAAGAATAAAATGCCCCATATGTTCATGCACCCAAGCCTGAGATAAAGAAGTTCACGAATCAAAAAGAATGGGAACCAAACAGTTTGGTCGAGATAGAACAACAAGGCCCTTCGATCGTCATCTCACAGATGACTACACCACAGGTTCCTAAGGAGAAAAGGCCCGGGAAGGATTCTTCACCTCCTATCACTGAAGTATTGGCCGAGGATTTCCAATTACATACCAAGAGGCCAAAAAATAGTTACACACCTGACACGACTGGTGAAAAAGAAATCAAATCCACCGCAACTATGAAGGATGACCGATCACTCCTCATATCAATCAACAAGTAGATCATTGCTACATTTTTTCCAGAGTAGACCACAAATACTCCACCAGTCAACCAACCCAGCAAAGGAGGAACAAAAGTGAGTATTTTTTAGAAATATGATCTGATCAAAAAGAAAGATCAGACACTGACCAGCAGTACATATGCTCAATTTTGGAAACAAACATCAACAGCTCAACAATGACTATTGTCTACATTCGACATAGAAAAGGGTAGAATGCACATGGCATTTCTCCAGGCACAGGTGCTAGACCCGAAAGGAATCACTGACTACAAAAGGGAAAAGTTCGATTTTCATCAAGGGATGTGCATCTTGCTGATCAAATGGATCTGCATAGGCAAACTGGGGAAATGATTTTCTCCACGTTGGAAAATACTTCTACTACAGCCACAAAATTACAGGCATTTCTGAGTAATTACCAGACACAAATGAAATTAGAAAATATATCATCCTTTGCAAAGGACAAAAGAATTAAGACGTTGGAAGAATTGGTCCTCAAGATCGGGCATGACCCCTCAAATGTGAAAGAAATTGAGGAAATGATTAAAAAGAAAAATGCCAATATAGCCTCTTTGAGGAAAAAATTGAAACTGCCACCAACAGAAGATGCACAGGCAATGGAGATAGCTGAGGCAGAAGGGGAAAAAGATGATATGCTCAAGTTGATCATGGAGCATAATGCATAGTTGAAGGAGATGGAAGCAGAACTAGAAAGACTATTGAAAGAGAAGGAACAATCAAATCCCATGGAGGTCATTCCATTGAGAGTAGTTCTACTCATAGGAGTAAGCACAACATCTACAGCAGAAATTCCCTCAGCAACTCCATTGATGGCTTTGGAGAAAACAATAGAACTGGCAAAATCCATGGAGGAGATGAATTTGTAAGAGTCAGAGATTAGCAGACTTAAAAAGGAGGTTGAGAACCTTCGGGAACTCAAGCCTTCTTACCAAGCTAGCTACTCCAAGGAGAAATAGACATAAGACAAGATCAAACAGGAATTGCAACAGCTTCAAAAGAAAACAGTGGTAGGAAAAACACTTGCTGAGGTCAATGAAAATGTATGGATGGATATCACTAAATCCATAAATGAAATATGGCCTATGGTACAAGTCATGTTCAAGCAGAACGAACTGGTGCAAAGAAGCAAGCAAGCGATTGAAAAGATAATTGGAGAATTTGGAGAGATGCCTACAGAAACCACTGAGATCATTAAATTCCTGAATTTAAAAACCAGAGAAGAGTTAGAGGAGTTGAGAATTGAAGATAAGATAGAAACCATCCTCAAGGTCAAGAGGGTCCTGACCAAGACAAGATTGATGATACAACTGGAGGAAAAGGTTTAGGATATTTACATAGGAGTGTAAAGGTTTTTCAGCAAAATTGAAGCTCTGCAAAAGAAAGGCCTCCCTGGTTTAAGGGTCATAAATGAAAATTTAATGACACTGCCTAATTATTAAAAGAAGCTAGCCACTGTGGCTAAAGATAGTTCGAAGTTCTTGGGAATACAGGGCAGTATCATAGGCAAGGCATTTTTAGAAGCTTTCTAGTCAGACATCAACATACAGCATGAGATCTAGTACATTTTCATCATCAAGCCAACTTTTGCCAAATATGCAAAGATGGATGAAGTATACCGAAGATTGATCAAAGTCAGTGATCCCAGTAACCTTCGATGGGAAGAGTTATGCAAACTGATTGAATAGGCAATGAGGTGTCCAAGCCTAGTCAACTACCCAGTCAGACGAGGTTGTGAAGAGGCCTCACCAACGGTTCACCCCAGAAATTAGCATAAAGTTTCAACACATCATCAAACAATTTCCTAAATTTTTGTATCTTATTAAGTTAGTTAGCTAAATTTAGATTTGCTACATCCTGATCTTTAATGACAGGATCGTATGTAATTTTGATTATAAATACTTCAAACTTTGAAGTATTGAGGGTTGATCTTTACACCCTATAAGCTAGAAAGACTGTAATTTTTGTCAAGAGATCTTCCAATAATACAAAGGGACTTTTGACAGGATTCTCATGTGTTGTTCATTAGTGATGTTATTCTTTTCTATGTCAAATGTTTTTCTCTCTCAGTTTTTATATTGTTTTCTAATCTTATCTTTTAAAGTAGCGCATGTTGTAGTATTTATCTTTGTATACCCTATTTCTGGCTTTGAAAGATCTTAATGTTTATCTTTCTGATATTACAGTGAATAAATTATTAAATGCTTCTTTACTTTAATTGATATTCTCATCTATTCTTCTTTTCATCACTTTATTGCTAAAGAATCCAATGAATGCATTATCTTGCCCCGTGAAAAGAATCTTTTAGTTTTTTTTCAGATTTCTATCTTTATAATAGAGACCCCATAGCCCAATGAAGGCGTAGGCCTTATTCATCCAACTTAACAAAAATAACAACAAACCTTTTCAATCTTATTTTGTTTAACTAGCCTAATAGCTTGAAGTTAAAAAATAGCTAAATCATACAGAGAGATCCCTCTTTGAAATTGGTAGGGCTAGATTCTAGTTTCGAAGTGGTTGGATAAAGTTACCTCTTGTAAATTTCTTCTACTCTGACAACCTTGGGGAATTTACAGAGTGTTAACATAGTGGCGACCATACTAGGGAACTGAACAAACTTTCAACCCCACGTTTTCTATTTCCTAGAAGAAAACTTTGTTTTTGAACAAATTGTAAATTTGAGAAAGAAATAATGTTTAGAGGTTGTTAAAAGCTTGTACATATTAATTTCAGACTCATAAAACTAAAAAAAATATAAATAGAAATTAAAAAAATCTAGCTCCTAAAAGAGATTATACTCAATCCCACCCAGACCCAGAACCTACAATAGCAACTGATAATCCAAAACAGTTACTCAGAAATAAGACCATTGCAGAAGGTTCAGGGAGTCATTGTCCCCTTCACAGGTGCCGTTCTCTTCCAGAGGAACTTGTTTCCCTTCAAGATCTAGACTTTGACACCGTTTTTGAACAAAGCCTCTTTAGAACGAAATTTGATAGCTTTGTGACTAAAACCGTTTTAGATCCAAAAGTCCTACAAACCTGGACCCCTCAAATAATTTCTCCCATTGAAAAACCTCAAATCGCTCACTCCGTGCCAGCTAGCTCCTCCTCCTTGTCTTTTGTCACTACCCTACCTATCATCCAGGTTGTTGTCTTGCCTCCTCCACCTATCATGGTAGCCATATATGCTCCCTTGGTGTTTTCCACACCTCTACACACTATGCCCCAAGATTATCAAATGAGACTTCCACAGTTCGATGGTACAGGACCCTTGAACGCATAGCAACACATTGATAAAATGAATGACTTTTTTGACCTGCAAGAAGTAGATGAAGCTGACGTTCAAATGAGACTATTTACGCAGAGTTTGACTGGTGACGTTAAGAAATGGTACAAACGCTTACGTGCTGCCTCAGTGCTTGACCTTACAACGTTTCAAAGAATTTTTTTGGACATATGTGAGGTAAATGAAAATCCTCTCCAGATCTTGTCAAAATACAAAAAACATCAGAAGGAATCAAGGTGAGATAGTACAAGACTACTGCACCCACTTCAACAATTTGTACAATCCAATCCCAACTGATATTAAACCTCCACAAGGTTTGGCATTGATAAAATTCCCTGACACTTTCTATGCAGATATGTCTTATCAATTAAGAGAAATAAACTCCACCACCCTGGAGGACATGCAGAAAAGCACGATAAGTGTAGAGGCCAACCTGTTGGCTAAAAGGGAATGATAGAGGACGAAAAGGAGAGTCATAATTAAAGAGGAACCTTCCAAATCTTCTTCTGATTCCAAATTGGATTCCTTAGCTAGAGAAATGGAAAGGATGATGGAGAGACTTATTGTATCCGAAAGAAACCCTCCCAGAGAAAACCAACCAGCTCCTCAAATTCATAATCCTAACTTTAGAAGAAATCCTCCTCAAATCAAGCAGAGAGATCCTAGGGATCAAAGAGAACAGAGGGGTCCTGATCAACAGATCAAACCACCTCTACAAAAAAATTATGCCGATGAAAGTGAGGATATAATCAAAGAGTTAGAGGACATGCACATAAACCTCATGGGAATTCATGATAATGAAGCCATTTTCCTCACTCAGGAAGAGCAAGAACTTTTCCTTCTTTCTCAAACATAAGTGAGTGAAGAAGCTGAAGAGACTGAACAAAAAGAATTTGAAAATGCCATTATGGACGTACACAGGCAGTACATTCTATGAAGTAAGAAGACAGACAAAAATTCTCAAGAAAGGTAACCAAAACTAAGAAAGCAGTCAAAACCAAGAAAGCCCCTGAGCCTTCTACCAAGAAGGTCCCTAAGAAAGGTAATGTTGAAGCTCCAGCAAAAAGAAACCTTACCATTTTACAAAGATCAACGTAGACTAAGGTTTCATCAACCAACCCACCAAATAATTCTGCCCAGGAGACTATGGTGGACAAATCAGAATTGTTGAGCCAAAGTAGAGCACATACTCCTTTCAGCCTCGAAGGGGAATTATCCAAAGTGAAAATTCCCATTCCCCTTTCCCAGTTGTTGAGTAAGGATGCTTACCGATCGCAGGTGATCAAAGTGTTGAGAATTGAACCTGTTATAGGCTTGAAGTCCTTAACCATTGGATCGACAAATCATTCGGACATTGTAAATCTTACCGATGATCAACCTGAACTCCTGTTTGGACCTGAAGTAGATGGTTAGACTGACCATGGTGCTATCACTCTATTTTCCATCAGCCTTAATATACACGACCTTATTTTTCATAATGCTACATTAGATTTGGGTGCATCCCATAACTTGATGCCTAAAGCAGTGATGGAAAAACTGGGACTCGAGGTCACTAGACCTTACAAGGACTTACACTCTTTTGATTCTAGTAAATTTAGATGTATCGGATTGATCAAGGACTTATGTATCACTCTAGTTTAGATTCTATCAAAAATCATGGTTATGGATGTTGTGGTCGCAGACATTCCCCCAACATATGGTATGTTGTTGTCCAGGTCTTGGGGGGCCAAGTTGAAAGGTACATTGTAGTTGGATATGTCATATGCCACCATCCCAGTATTTGGGCAACAGAGAAGACTGTACAGAGAGACACTGATGAAATATATGGTCAACAGCCAAGAAAAGCCACATAACTATCCCCTGTACTATGCACATTCTGATCTAGATTCCTTTATCCTATATAACGATGGCAATATGGGAGAACAAATTGCTCAGCTGGAGGAAGATACACTTGATCCGAAAGAAGGCCAAGAAATCACTGAGGCAGAAACAAAGAAAAATGTGATAAGTGAAGAATTGTCAGTGGATTTCTGAAGCATGGACTTCGATGGAGCTATAACCAAAGAAGGAGCTAGAGCAGGAGTTTGGTTGCACAATCACAAATCTAGGTATTCAAAAAACCATTCTTACAACCTGAATTTTCAATGCACTAACAACATAACCGAGTACGAAGCTTTGATTCTCGGTCTGAAACTACTAAAGAAGGTTGGTGCCAAACAAATCATGGTAAGAGGCGATTCCAAATTAATTATAAAACAAATTAAAGGTGAGTACATAGCAAAGCATCCCCATCTTAGAGCTTATAGGAATGTTGTTTTGGATTCCCTTAAATGTTTTACTGAATTTGATTTGTAGGTGATGCCCAAGGGAAATAATATTTTAGCAGATGGGTTAGCTACGTCAGCAGCTACATGCAAGATACCCTTTCGTTCCACTCACTCATACATGGTGGAGGTGAAGTGCAGACTGACTGTCCCGGACAACATCAGATACTGGCAGGTATTTGGGAACGATGACCAAATTGAATATTTTCTACAATGTAAAAATGATTTCAAATGTACAAACATAGACTTAGAAAATAATGATGAAAATGTGAATAAATCCAATTTTGGAAATGACATTGTAAATAAAGTAGATTCAGAAGAGTTAGGTGAAGATGAGATGGAATATGACGTTTTTGATTTAAAGAGTAATGTCTTACCGAGGGGTTTAGTTCCATTAGAAGACTTATTTGATTCCAATGATGTAGCTAAAAAACCTAAAATTGAAGCCAGTGGGAAAGAGGTTGAAGACGTTAACATAGGGATAGAAGAGAAACCCAGGATAGTAAAACTTTCCAAATCCTTACCCCCTGAGAAAAAACTCAAATACATTGAACTTTTCAAGGAATATTCGGACGTGTTTGTTTGGGGTTATGAAGATTTGAAGTCTTACGACACAAGCATCATACACCATAGGATCCCGATAAAAGAAGATCAAAAACCTTTCAGAAAAAAAATTAGAAGAATCAATCCCAAGTTACTTCCCCTACAAAAAAATAAATCAAAAATATGTATGATTCTAAAATCTTAGTTCCCTTACAATTTTCCAAATGGGTTTCAAATCTAGTCCCAACCCGAAAGAAATCTAGCGAAATCAGGCTTTGCATTGATTTCCAAAACCTGAACAAGGTTTCCCTAAAAGACAACTACCCATTGCCAAAAATGGACCACATATTGCAAAAGGTAGTTGGATCTAGTCGAATATCCTTACTGGATGGTTTCTCAGGCTATAACCAGGTTCTTGTTCACCCAGATGACCAAGAGAAAACAAACTTCACAACACCTTGGGGTACCTTCATGTACGTGAAAATGCCTTTCGGGTTGATGAACGATGGGGCCACTTTCCAAAGAGCAATGGACATCGCTTTTGTGGAATAACTATTGTAGGAAAATCTGCCTGCGGACAAGTAGATTGACCTCTAAGGTTTGACCTTAACCCTAGACAGAAAAGTGCTTATCATGGACACTGAATTTCTTTCGAATCTATCTAAGCCTAATGCATGAGAAGGAAGAGTAACAGAAGTAACTCTTAATCGACGTTTGTCCCTGCACGCTCCGAGTTGTGCTCCAATCCTTTGCTCTTCATTGAGGTCTGTGGAGAAATCAAGATACGACCACTTCCTACTCTATTGACATTAGCTTGAAAACAGATCTATCATTGAATGATAAGTTCATGTAGCATCAGACACAAACTAGAAAGAAACAGGCCAAGCATGTCATATTAATGAGAATAACGACAGCAGTACTTACAATCATAGATGCGAATGCGACAGCTTCGTCAGGTCCTCTTCGTATAACCCTTGTCTGAAAGATCCACAACCTGGATGGAAGCAGCTGCACTGATAGCTCTTCTCTAGCTGACTGCAGATTTCCTCCAAGATCATAAGTTTCACATATGTAATTCCTCCTCCTCACTTATGAGATCATAAGTTTGGTGTGATTCATTTTTCCTTCTTCCTTATTTGCATCCCTCACCTATGAGATCATAGGTTTGACATTCTCTATTTTGCAGTCCCTATTCACCATTAGAAAGCTTGTTTATATAGCCTTGGAGAGGCTCAACAATCTTGAGATATCTTTGGGGAGGGTGAGGATTTTCCTCCTTCAGTTGAGGACCTTCCCTAAGATCATGGCTTGATCAGGGATTCGAGCTCAACTGCCTTCCAAGAATGAAAAGAAGCTTCCCCCATTCATCTCAACAACTTAAAAACCGCCCAGAATAGGTAGCGCTCCCTCAAAGGGGCCATCAGAGCATTGTAGCGCTCCCTAGTAAGCTTTAGGGGGCACCAGCGCCCTCAAAATCTATAACGCTCCCTCAAAAGGGCCTGGAAGCATTATAATGCTCCCTGACAGTGTATGGGGGAGCGTCGGCGCTCCAAGATAGTGTAAGGGGGAGCGCTCCTCTCCAAAACTCAGTTTTTAAGGTTCTTTCATATGGCAAAAGGTTTGCAAGCTTGTTGACTCATTTCTCCTCTTCCAAATCAGATGTTTGAGGTGTTTCAAGTGTCTTTCTCATGTCTTTATGGGCACGACATAGGCATCATGGAAACATGATTTCTTGCAACACTTGTGAGCAACATATGACACTTGCGACCTTGTGAGAAAAATGCAACACTTGCGACCTTGTAATGACGACACTTGCGACACTATCAAAGTGAGTAATTTTGACGTGTAACAGATTGCCCCCCAAAGTATGAAGTTAGAAGATAGGAAATGATAACTGAAATGCTTTGTAGACTCTCAAGCAAGGGTATAGACTCGGAGAACTTGACGAAAGTTGCACACAAACATCCAACAAATATCATGACATATTTCAAAACCCAAGGCAGGCATACCTATGCTTGGGTGATCAAGGCTTGCAAGATATGGTCGCCATAAAATACACTGCGGATCCATAATTGTATTGATAAAAAGGTATAGCCACTGAAGATACAATGTGGATCTATACTCTGATGACTCAGACTGATCGTAGCCACGAAGAATACAMAGTGGATCTACGAGATGACAAGACATAGCCACGACCAATACAAAGTGGATCTATGTGACAGTGTATGTGACATTGTCCAATAGAACTCCTTCGCAACCTGGGCGAAGCATATATCAAAGTGATGGCTCAACCTAGGGTCTTCATACCAATCCCAATATGGTACGAATATGACCATGCGAATAGATGTCCTGACGTCGAACATGGCAGAAGCCACTTGATTACCGTTCAATGGTGTGAACCGTTAACAAGTGCGAGGGAGATCACCATTAATGTCAATGATTCCCAAGGTACCCTAGTACATTCCAGCGAATGTGAATAGATGATCTGAAGTCAAACACTCGTGGAATCATTCGATCAGGGGTCAATGATGTAAACCCACTGTCGAACGTGAGGAGGCCTGCCATTGAGGCATGCAGGTCCCAAAGTACTAACTGGTTTCTAAGT
>JZKD02S1251048.1:0-12269 GCA_000966675.3 Picea glauca
ATTAGGATTCAAACTACTGCCACCTATAATCATTAATCTAGTTACATCAAAGGAGAACAACTCCTAAACAAGTTGTTATAAATAGTGAACTTGATTTTGGCCATCTTAAATGTAAAAAAAAATTCTTATACAATCATAGATCTTGAGAAAAATTAGAATATAATGTTGTGATGAGTCATCAGGTGCATCTGAAGACCATTTTTGAGGCATTCTATATGTTGTTGGGTAACTCTGCCACTTTTGCATAGAGAACTGTAGCTAACGCTGCACAAGTGCTACCTACAATGTTTGTGTAGCAAATTTTCATAGCACATTGATTTTTCTTGAAACTTGTGCAATCTTCTGGTGGAAACAACTTGTTAGATATCTGTACTTAATTCAGAAACTGAATATGCATCACCTCATGCTTACCTTTCTAACCATGTGTGATTACAATACATGCGTAGCGAGAGCTCTCTATGCAGGTGTTGTGCATGACAATTTCGTAGACAAAACTGCAAATGTGGCTTATGAGGTGTTTTTAGGTTGTCATCCTTCTCTGAATCAGAGGTACAGGGAATGAAAAATGTTTTTCATAACATATCTCGAATATTATAACATCCTCACTCCTCTCCATCATCATAGATTTTTCACTTTCTCACAGTGAACAAAACTTCTAGAACAAACTCAAAACCCGAGATGACCCTTTTCCCCAAAAAGACAAAATTGTGAGGTCTATTCATTCATATTTCTACTATCTCAACAAGAAGTTCCAAATTATATTTTCCCTAAAAATAAAGATGCTAACAGGACCTAGTGCTATGGTGTTGACATTGATGTCAAAAAGGGAAAATAAGGTCAATATTGGACATTGTATTATGGAGTTGGCATTGATGTCAAAATTGTTAATCCAATATGGATCCATACAAGTCATAGATGGAGGAAAAAATAAGACAATGTTTATGTTCCAACAGAAGTATATTGTTCATTCATGAAGATATCATGAAAAATACATTGGAATTCTGTCTGGTGTTATGCCTATGTTCATGAAAACTGCAATATAATTCTGTCTAGTGTTATGCCTATGTATTTACCATCTAATGAAATAGTGAATTCAACTTTGGAACAAAAAATGAATGCATGTGTTAGTGCTATTGTGTTAGTACCATTATTAAAAACACCCACAAAGTTTAATACTTCTATCCATGACAAGATTAAAAATTTCCCTCCAAACCATATCTCAAACTGTGTTTAATGTCTACTCCATTAAGTTTGTCAAATTCATCACAACCTACTTTAATGACTCCAAAAAAAGGCCCAAACCATAAGGGGGAACGATTAGAGTGGTGCCCAAATATAATTCACCTACATATATTACTGTCGAGACAAATAATTTATGAGTTTATTTCCAGATTACATAAAAAATGTGAGAAAGGAAGTCCTAGCCAAAAATATATTGGATGCTAATGATAATTAAATTAAATTGAAAGCATGATCAGATGGCTCGAATCAAATTCGTAATTGAAATAGCACAAACATTAATTAACATTTCCGGACCCGAAGCTTCAAATTAAATCTATTTTTTTAATTGTTGTGCCACTGTTAATTGGATCAGACGATCCACATTCACTTCGCGTTTTGCGACGGCTGACCAAAGTCAACATGAACAAAAATAAGAAAAACACACGGATCGTGCACTCAAATATTGATCAATTCTGGTCCGTTGATTTGATTAGCGCATGGGTAGGATTTGTTTGTGATCACTATTGGTCAGAGATCGAAGTCATATGGAGTTTTTAAATAGTCAAGGTGCTAATCAAGATAACACCTGGTCACTTGGTAATAAAAGGTGCCACAATGATCGTTCTTGAAGCACTCAGAACCAATGTCAGGTTATATGAATCAAGGCCCAAACAAAGAGATTCGACAAAATGATTATTCAAAGAAATTTGGCCAAGCCAAGACAAATAAAACCTTAATTAACTCCTATAAATATGTTGTAAAAATCAATATACTCTCCCAATAAGTTAGAATGATTGGACAGTTCGTAATGGTTACTACCATGCATATTTAATTGAATTGTGACAACCAAACATAATGATGATGAAAAACATATATGAGAAATCATAGGACAGTATGGAAGTTTCAGATGATAACAAGAGGAAGCGATTTATTCTTAAACAACATTATTGTTATAAAAAGGCACTTGAAGAACCTTATTAATTAAACTTTCAGAGTTTGAATTTAGATAACTTATCAGGGTTAGGGTCTAATTGAGAACAATTACAGTAATATCAAACAAAGTTGAGCACCCAACCATTCCATTGCAACTACAAGGTTTTTGGCAAGTGAAGGTATAAATGTCGAACAACTTACAAGAGATTTGAAGTCTTTTAAATTAAAAGAAACTTTTAATTAATGACCAAATATCAACAATATTGTTAAAATAAATGAAGAGTTGCAATGGTTAATTATTAAAAAGACACGATGGTTCAATTTCATACTTGCTGGAAGACTATATAAACATAAAGGTTTGGTGAAAGGAAGGGGTCTTTGTGAGCTAATTTAGAAGATAAAAAATAGAAGTAGAGTCCAAGGAAGAATATGAAACCTGAAACATACACATGAAGTGAGGGTGGAAGGGAGGAGCAAGGCAGGATTAGATTCCTCTACAGGTTGGAGCATGAAAAATAGGGAGTTGCAACTTCCTCAAGTTGGTGCTTGAAAAATAGAGGATTGGAGTCTTTTACAGGTTGGAGCATGATCTACAGGGAGTTGGTGCTTCCTCAAGTTGGTGCTTGGAAAACAAGGGATTGGTGTCTCCTTGATTTGGTGCTCAAAATAAGAGAGATTTGTGTCTCCTACAAGTTGTAGCTTGTAAATGAAATATAATTTTTATGATTGTTACATTTAATTCTACATACTGCACTTTCTTGTTGAAAAATTGTTATAGTTAATAATTTTAATAATTAAAGATTTGGTTAAAATTGTGAAAAAGAAGCAATACTAATTCAACCCCCTCTCAGTATTGAGAAAAATTTCAACAATTGGTATTAGAGCAGGTTCCTTCACCATGGTCTATCCACATGAAGGTATATCATGAGAGATCTAATGGATCAACAAGAAGGAATGTCCTCCAATAGAGCACCATTGTTCAAAGGAAATTATTATGCATTTTGGAGTATAAGGATGCAAAGTTATTTGATGGATCTTGGTTGTGATGTTTGGCTATCTTTGATAAATGGTTACACTACACCAACTACCGCACCTTCAAATGATGCTATAAAGAAACTCTGCAATGATAATTCAAGGGCTGTTAATGCAATTCTGGGTGGAATAACAAACCCCATATTTGTAAAAGTGATGCACTGTAAATAAACAAAATAAATTTGGGACAAACTTAAAGTCATCTATGAAGGAGATATAAAAGTTAAGCAAGAAAAACTTCAAACATAGATAAGGAAATTTGAGATTCTGAAGATGAAAGAGGAAGAAAACATTGCAAAATATTTTAAAAGAGTGGATGAAATAGTCAATTCAATCAGGGAACTGAGAGAAGAGATAAAAGACAAAATTATTGTCCAAAAGGTGCTGAGATCATTACCAATGAGATATGATGCCAATGTCTCTACCTTGGAAGATCAAGAATACCTTGAAAAACTTACAATGGATGAACTTCATGGGATTCTTATAGCCTATGAAATGAGAACCAAGCAAGAAAAGTCATCAAAAAGGGAAACAACCTTCAAAACATAAAAATAAACAAAGACCCATGAGCATGTGCCAAATGAAAATCACTCAGACATATCATATGAAGAAGAGGCCAATTTTATAAGGAAACTCTAGAAAGGGTCTGGAAAATATAAAGGAAAGTTACCCTTCAAGTGCTTCAACTGTGACAAAGTTGGGAATTTTGCCTCCAAATGTCCCTATCCCAAGAAGGTGTACAATGATGATGAAGATACTTATAACCATAAAGAACTTAAGAAGGGAAAAAATGGAAACAAGAATAAATTCTACAAAGAAGAAAATTTTTTACTCCAAAGAAGACAATAGTTCATCTGACTTGAGTGAAGATGACGAGACAAAACTTTTATTTATGGGCATAGAAAATCAAAATAATGCTACTGATGATAATGAAGAAAAATGTGAATTTGAAGGATAAGTATACCTTGAAGGAAAAATTATTATTTCTCTTGAAGAATTGAGAAAAAATAGAGGAAGAACACATCATTAAGAGAACAACTATTAGAATATGAAGAAAAACAAAAATCAAGAGAAAAGGAAGTTTCAATAACCATCAATGAATTGGATCAAATTATTATTGACTTGAAGAGTCAACTCCAAGAAGCCAAAAAAATTGAAGAATTCATAAGTAAACAACTCAATGAAAAACAACTAGGCTTTGAAAATCTAGAGGTTGAAATTGTTTTTCTAAAAAGAGAACTTGAGAAAGGAAACCACCAATACAGATTTGAAAACAGTTCAAGAATCTTGGATGATATTCTTAATAGTCAAATATCATCAAGAACTAATTCAGTTTTGGGTTATGATCAAAATAATTCTAACAGAGGATCTAACTCTACATCTCAGGAAACTGACAAAAATCCAAAAAGTTATGCAGCTACCCTTCAGAGCTATTTCAAAAAGGAAGAAAGAAAAATAAAGAATTATTCTAATCAACATAAATCTTCTCTCTTTTCTAAAGAAAATGAATATAGAAGGAATACAACTACAATAAGAACTCCCCCAAAAAGGTATCAACATCTCTTTCTTGGCTATTGTTTCTCTTGCAATAATTTTGGGCATAAAGCATTACACTGTAGAGCTTATGGAAAATACAATCATAAAGATGTTCAAAGATATGGTTATAAGAACAAAAAGAATAATAATAATCAAGAGAATAGAAACTATAATTCATTCTCTCCATTACAAGATTACAATATTGACAAATGCAACAATTATGGTCACAAGGCTAGTGATTGTAGACTACCAAAGCATCCCATAAAAAACTTCCAAAATTCAAGTAGAAAAGCATAAGAAGACATGGAAAGAAAAAAAAATGGAAGAAAAGGAAACAAAGTGTAAGGTAGTCTTATATGCTAAAGATAAAAGGAGTCAATGGTACATTGACAGTGTATGTTCAAAGCATATGACAAGAGATCAAGAAAAATTCCTTAGTCTAAAAAGGAAAGAAAAAGGAAGAGTTACTTTTGGAGATAACGGCTATGCCAAGATACTTGGAAAGGGTACAATCAATCTGGGGAGCTAAAGAAAAAATGTGTTATTAATTGAAAATCTAAATCCTAATCTCCTTAGTGTGAGCCAAACATGTGATCAAGGACACATACTCATATTTGACTCTCAAAAATGTGAAATTAGAAAAGACATCTCAGGAAAATTAGTGGATGTTGCACCCAGGACACCAAGCGATGTATATATCTTAAACATAGAAGAAGAAGAAAAATGTTGCATGAGACAAAGAGACAAAAGTTGGCTATGGCACAAAATAATGGGAGATATAGGTTTTGAAAATTTGATAAAAGTTAGTAAAAAGGAAGTTGTGATAGATATGCCAAAGATTATTAAACCTTCAAACTCTGTTTGTAGGCACTTCCAACATGGAAAGCATACAAGAGTAAGATTCAAGACAAAAGAATACTCTACATCAAAACCATTAGAACTTGTTCATACTGACCTTTGTGGACCAACAAGAACTAAAATAATGCAAGGTGAACATTACTTCATTTTATTGATTGATGACTATACAAGGATGCCTTGGTTATCCTTTCTTAAAGAGAAATCAGAAGCATTAAAAAAATTCAAAGCCTTCAAAGCACATGTTGAAAATGAGATTGATCTCAAAATCAAGTGCCTAAGATCAGACAATGAGGGGAATTTACCTTAGATGAGTTCAATGAGTTTTTTTAAACTCATAGAATTAAAAGACACTTTTAAGCTTCAAGAACTCCTCAACAAAATGGAGTCACTGAAAGGAAAAATAAGATTGTCCAAGAAGCAACCATAACTATGTTAAATGAAGCCAAATTCATATTTATCTATTTGAGAGAAGCAATATATACATCAATATATATACTTAATAGAGAACAACTTAGAGTTAACCATGACAAGACACCATATGAGTTGTGGTTTGGCAGACTAACATTAGTAAAACACTTCAGAGTCTTTGGGAGAAAATGCTACATAAAAAGAGATGCTAATAATCTAGGAAAATTTGATTCTAGATTAGATGAAGGAATATTTCTTGGCTACTCATCCAATAAAAAGGCCTATCGATGCTATAATATGAGGCTGCACAAAATTATGGAAAGTGAAAATGTAGAGGTGGATGATCTAACATCAAGAAGAATAAAATCTCAAGACAATTCACAAATTAATGAAAGAAGAATAAATGATGATGATGATGATGAAGAAGAAATTAAAGAAATACAAGAGGATGAATCACAAAGTGAAGAAAAAGAGGAAGAGGAAGAATCACCAAGACAAGATACAAAATCACCATCAAGGAGAGTACAAAGAAATCATCCTGAAAGTCAAAGCACACACAACAAAAGTGATGGGGTTGAAACAAAAAGAAAATTAACATATGAATAAGAACAAGAAATTATCTCCCTAATAGAACCCAAAATATTTGCAAAAGACAACAAAGATGAAGATTGGATCAAAGCCATGAATGAAGAGCTTGATCAAGTAGAGAAGAATCAGACCCGAGAACTTGTCCCAAGACCAAAAGACAAAAATGTGGTACGAACTAAGTGGATTTTTTAAAATTAAAGTTAATGAAGATGGCCAAATTATAAGGAATAAATCAAGATTAGTATGAAAAGGATATACACAAGTATAATGGATTGAATTTGAGGAAATATTTGCCCCAGTGGCAAGATTAGAAGCTATCAAAATGTTTTTGGAATTTTCATGCTTTAAGAACTTCAAAATATATCAAATGTATGTCAAATCAACATTCTTAAATGGAAATATAGAGGAAGAAGTTTATATAGAACAACCCAAAGGATTTATGTTATCAGAAAATAAAGACTATGTCTACAAATTAATGAAAGCATTGTATGGTTTCAAACAAGCTCCCAAGGCATGGTTTTCAAGACTTGATAATCATCTACAACAACAAGGATACAAAAGAGGAGCTATTGAAAACAATCTTTAAATTAAAATTGAAAATCAAAATATGATTATTGTTGTAGCATATGTGGATGACATCATGTTTGGAAGTAATCTAAATCCTCTAAGCAAGCAATTTGCTATTGAAATGAAAAAATAATTCTAAATATCGATGATTGGTTAACTAGCATTCTTCTTAGGTTTACAAGTTTGACAATTAGACACAAGAATATTCATATCTCAAACCAAATAAATTAAAGAAATGTTGAGAAAATTTCAAATGGAAGATTTCAAACCTATGAGCACACCTATGATTTCAGGATGAAAACTAAGAAAAGATGATGAATCACTAAAAGTGGACCAAACCATGTACTTATCAATGATTGGTAGCCTATTATATGCAACAACAACAAGACCATATATTATGCAAGTTGTAGGATTAGCGGCCAGATTCCAATCTGCACCTAAAGAGACACATATGAAGGTAGTTAAAAGGATTTTTAGATATCTCAAAGGTACCTTGGATGTTGGATTATGGTATCCCAAAACAAAAGACTTCACATTAACTACATATACTAATGTAGATTGGGCAGGAAGTATTGATGACATAAAGAGTACTAGTGGAGGAGCATTCTTCATAGGAAAATGTCTTGTGACAATACCAGTGCTTGTTGGGAGTATGCCTATTTTGAGGAAATACCTATTTTTGGAAGGAAAGACCTAATTTTGGAGAAGAAAAACTGGCAGGAAAAGCAACAAACATGAGGAAAAGCAACATGCAAGAAGAGAAAGCCACATGCGAGGAGGTAGGAGAGTCTAACCATGTTAGGGTTAGGGTTTTTGACAAAGGTTGTAACGACTATAAGCATAAAAATAATCATAAATAAAGACCTAGGAGGTCTAGGTTAAGGGTTCGATTATTGTAGTTGGTTTCAATTTTTGTTCAGTGGGTGCAAGTTTATAGTTGTTGAATAATTATAAGCCCAAGGTGAGATCAAAGGGTCAAGTACCTATATTTTGAGGGTTAGGTCACATGTTGAGGAGCCTAGTGTGATCTAGTCCACCTCACAAAGGTTCTTGAGCCTCTTCAAGATTGTATGATGGAAGATGTAATGCGTGGAGTGCCATATTTTGTAGAACACTAAATAAAAGAGTAGAGAAGCCAAATATTTGTGGACGTAGCCCAGGAGGGGGTGAACCACGATAAAACTTGTGTCTACTGTGATGACTCTTGCATGTTTACCTTTTATCAGTGAATGAATGGTTAAGATAGATATATTAGAATGCATGCATGGGATTAAAAGATGAATGAATCTTAGGAATATTTAAATGAATAACATGATGAATGCATGAAGAAGATAAAATACATCCCCATATCCCCACTCATTTCTTGATTGCAAGCACTTGAGCATTGCAGTCACCCATAAAGATATCTTGGGTGAGACTGTGTAGTGCACTCTGTGTGTTGTGTTGCCTTCTGGTTTACTAGGAGGGTCAATAGTTTTAAAGGGTTTTGTTGGAAACCTGTTGAGATATGAACCTAAGTCAGACCAAGAAGTAGAAGTGAGAGATATTAAAGAAAACAAATGGTTTCGTTGCCGGCTGGAACTGCATAAGATTGAGTGGATGGGATCCATGGAAGAAACATGTAGAGAATGAAAGTATATAAGGGAATGTTCAGGCCGTGGAATCCAACAAAGGCAGAGATTGAAAGATGGCTGAAAATGAAGAAACTTGAGTTTGCGCAGAAGGACAACAGAAACCCTAAGTTAACACCGCACAAATATCTTGACAAATATGTGTTTAGCGACTTGCATGAGGTATTTTTCTGTGATTTCTTGCATTTTTTGTAGGAGTGGCTATTGAGGTTAAAAGAAAACCACCCTATGAATTGAATCAAACAACTAGAGTGGAATTCAATGGAGATCGTGCAGTTACAAGAGGTTAACAACAAATTTACATGCACAATATATTTCTGGGTAGACAATATTGTTGCAGGGTTTATCACTGAATTTGCAGTAGATACAACGAAGTCTTACAACATCGCAAATAAGGATTTTCTAAAAGGACCTAGAGGTAGGTATATCAGATCATTGTATAGTTCAATCAAGATTTTATTGTATAACAATGATGCGATGACCATGTAATCAAATAACTAAAATTCCTTGCATGCATGGGGGAGGGGGGGAAGCACTAACAAGAGGAGGATAAATGGATAAATAAATGGGTAATCGAAAGAAGAAGGAGGTCATGGACCCAATCATGATGGAGGAAGACTAGATAAAGAAGATAATGGCAACAATTGGAAAGACACACAATAGAGTACCCTACCAATATAAGATGAATAACAAGAAGATATCCATAGTTGATAGAGAGGGCTTAGAAAGCAATGAGTAAGAGGTAGAGGATCTCCGGGCTATGGAGAAGACTGAGGAAATTCTACGTGCAACATATGAAAGGAAAACATGAGGTACAAGGGTAGGAACAAAAGGTAGAAATACAATCAATATCAAAGTCAGTGTGGAACCTATAACCCCATGTGCGACTAATACAATAGAAAGAACACCAACATCTAGGAAACTTAATTTTAGTTGCAGAAAAATGAAAGGACAAGGATACAGTCAAGGAGCATCAAATGGAGGAGCCAGTTCAAGAAGTCACAATCAAATATCTACACTACACGGAGGTAGTAGTTAAACATAGTTCAAAATGTCTGGACATGATCCCATGATCAAGTTACTAGAATTTTGGGGAGAGGCATCAGAGGACCCTGAAAATCACTTATTCATCTATGAGAAGATCTAGGAAGAAAAGAAGATCATAAATGAGGATACAAAACTTGTGCAGTTAGCTATCACGCTAAGAGACCGTGCACTGGATTAGTACATAAGCCCAGATGTAAACAGTCCACTAGGAGTTACAAGGACTATTATAGATGTCAAAAAATTACTGATAAATGAATTTCAGAAGCCTAGCTCAGAATATCAGTATATGAATGAAATGATTGAAATCAGGAAAAAAACATGTGAGTGTGTTTGGGATATTGATCAGAGGTTTAAATGGTTGAATGGTAAGTTGAAATATGAAATTAATGACATGCAACATAGTCACTTATTTGTGAACTCACTATTACCACATTTGAAATACCCCTTAAGACAACAAAAGTTTCAAAATCAGGTAAAGGATCTACAGGTAGCCTTACAACTAGAAGAGAACCAATATCAAAAGACAGATCCAACAATAGATGAGATAAATGAGGATCTGAAGAACCTAACATTTCAACTTAACTAGAATAAGGGAAAAGAGAAAAGATAGGCTGTTTGGTGTACCACATGCAAGACATAAGGACACCATAAGAATGAATGTCCAACTTTCATGCATTACATGGAAACATGAGTACCAAACCCCTTGCTAATAGGAGAACCATGGTGCGATATTTGTAAAACACATGGGCATGATCCATATCATTGTCCAATGATGCAGAAGTATAAGACAATACCCAAAATATCATATTGCAATTTTTGCAAGTTAGTGGGTCATGATGATAAAGATTGTAGGACGATGGAGCTGATGATAGAAATAACTTCAAATACTTATAGGGTGCAAGAATAAATCATGACAGGGAAAGATACACCTTAGTTTAACTAGGTACCACCTCCATACAACAATTCACATCAATAGTATAATAATGCACAACCTCAATACAATAATGCACAACCACAGTATAATCCTGCGTAGTATAACTAGATACCTCAATACAATGCACTGCGAGGAGATCAAGGTGGATACATAGGTGGAGGATGAGGTAGAGGAGGATTTGGATGAGGCAGAGGTCTAATAGTGTGCCACAACTTCCAACAGCCAAGACATTATGAAAACAAGTGCCCACTTCCACCAACGACATCTATGTACTATCGCGCAATAGACCGTGATACAAAAGACTGTCCAACACTTTTGGGAAATACCCAAGAAAAGAAGAACCAGAACAACTAGAATGTACAGTGGATTTTTGCAGAAGCTAGGGATTATGGGAGAAACACCAATATAGTCACTTGAGGAGGGGCTAAGATAGGAACTGACACAGTAAGACAAGACCCAACGCAACACCAATGGGTGAAGAAGAATATTGAACCAGATAAGCAATTTGATGCATGATAAGAAAATTAAACATTGAAGGTAGTAAGAAAGGAGTTTCTCAGGCAAAATGTTGCATCTACATCAGCTGTGAAACACACTCAGAACTTAATAATGTACGAAATTACCTCCTCAATGGACCACACCAGTGAAGCACAACCTCTAGAGAAAGTAAGTAGCATCATTTTTTTTTAGCAATCCTGTGTTAAGTTATTAAAGGATCCCTCATCTGTTAAGATCTTACAAAATCTACTAGAAATATGTAACACAGAGGCATAAGGGAAATTAGAGTAGAAAATAGTCAATCATCTCCATACAAGAAGAAGGACAAGTAGAGAATTCAGACTAAATTCCAACATTGGAGACTTCAATATTATAGTGGATTTAGGCTCTGAAGTAAATATTTTACCTAATAAGACATGGAAGTGCATGGGAGAACCCACACTAGGCTATTCCCATGTTTAGCTGAAATTATCAAATCAATAAAGAGTGCTACCAATTGGAAGGCTTAAAGGTGTGACAATAGATTTGGATGGAGTGCACACTATGACAGATTTTGAAGTAATAAAGATAGTAGATGGCACAACACCTTATCCAACATTGCTTTGATTGGATTGGGAATGTGATAACCATGCCATAATCAAATTGAAAACAAGGAAAATGACATTTGAATAAGGTGAGTATAGAGTCATTGCACCATTAGATCCTTCAGAAGGAGAAAGGTTTGTAGAACCCAATTGTTTTGATTTGGAAGAAATAAACTAGTAGTACAAAACTACCGCACAAGAAGAATATTATGTTAACCCAACTGGAGATGGGGTACTCATCTGTAGAAGCATCACATCATGTGCTTCTGAATCAGATACAGGTTTGGAGAATTGGAAACAATGATTACATGATGTTTCTACAAGAAGATGTGCAAGAATAGACCTAAGATGGGTTGGTACAGAGATAAGGGAACCTACCAATTTTCATGCGTGTAACAACCCTCCTAGTTAAGGACAACTACTCTGTCAACA
>JZKD02S1251059.1:0-12269 GCA_000966675.3 Picea glauca
TCACACAATGGAAAACAACCAACATGCACATGGTCCATGGGCTTCTCCAAACCAAAACCTCAATAGTATATGAGCTTGTCCCTCACCACTTTCAAGCCAAAGGGACTATCGCAAAATTGACACCCAAGAGAACTAGGGACATATTGAGGCACCTTTACTAAGGGCTGAAAGCACCACCAACCTTACACTAGAGAAGATTTAGTCCCACATTCTAGAAGTAGCAGGTCTAACAAGCCAAGAGAACCTCCTCATCCACCATTTCATCCAAGAAGAGCCCAACACAAAAACATAACACCTTCAGTCGTCTTGAGATGAGAGATAGGAGGGCTACCAAAAGAGTGATTGACTCCTCCACCATTAACTATTTTTACCAACACCACCCCCCAACCCCAACACTCTTTTAATTTAATATTATTTTTTAAAAGTTAATTCAGTTGCATCCTATTTATTCAAAGTCTCGCTCTTTTCTATTTTACTATAGCATTATGCATTATGTTGATTCCTGATAATGGGTGGAGTGTACACTCAAAAAATTGGACATTTCTAAATTCTCACATAGTTCAACCCCAAAATATCTAACACAATTATACTATTTTAATATTTTAACATTCATAAATAGAAAACAAATTTTACCTTCGGCCTCTCCATTTTTATTCAATGTATTGGAAATATAAAAAAAAATGGTAACTTTGGTTATGGAGGTCCTTATGGGAGTCCTTATATGAAAAATGATATGCGAGTTAACTCAAACTAAAAGTTTTAGTAAATATTAGAGCTTGATTGTCGATGGGAAGGGGATTCGGTTGAGGAAGCTTGGAAAGCTTGGTTGTCGATTCCCACACTTAAAGGTATAAAAGCGATGTCATTGATTCTAATTTGGGGAATATGGCTTGTCGGAAATGTTGCAATTTTCAAAAAGAAAACATCCCTTCCTGAACTTGTAGTAGCCCAAGGGATCAACATTCTGACACACTTCCCCCACGAGAAAGAGGTGAGAAGACATAGGAAAATATTTGAAGAAGTTATTGACCAAAGTCAGCCTTGGGATTTTTTCGATGGGGCCTCTCAGAACAGTAGAAAAATTTGTGGAAGAGGAGTTGTCCTCTTCCTCGCAAAAAATCACTATGGGTCTTGGGTTGGGTACAAACAATCGCGCAGAACTAATGGCTCTAAAAATCCTTCTCCATTTTGTTGTGGATAAAAATATTTCCTCTTTACATATTTTTGGAGACTCTTTGCTAGTTATCAGTTGGATCCATAAAACCCAGTGATGCCATATCATTCCTCTTTCTCTTCTGATTGAATAAATATTTATAATTCTTCTTGCTTTTGATGCCTATTCCATTCAACATGTCTACAAGGAGAGAAACAAGGAGGCGGATGCCCTCTCTAAGCAAGGCCTACAGATTGCTTTGAGGAAGTGGGAATGTATAGAGTTTCGGAATGGTTTGATGACTTCAATTGGTCTGGTTTCATATGCAGCAGGCACGGGGCCAACCCCTCTGATTTAGCTGTGTTTTTTCAGTTTTCTTTTCCTATGGTACATTTTGGTCCTGTGGATCTCCTTCAACTCAAGTTTCGTGGTGCCACTTGTGGTCGATTTTCCCTTACTGGATTATATTTTTTATATAATTTTGTTGTTGTTGTATATGCCACTCGAGAAGAGGGCAGACTATTATCTGGGTATTTTTTCTATGTAAGTTGGTCACTTCCAACAGTCCTACTTACCTCTTAGGATCAGAGGGGGACTTTTTTTTTGGACAGGATATTATGCCCTTTTTGCAAGGGCTATGGTACTGGCGCTCAAATACATGGAGACATGTATATGGAGAATGTAAATTTCTTTTCTCCAACGGATGAAATAAAATTTACGCTTTTTTCTTCGAAAAAAAATAACTTAAAGGTTTAGTAAATGACATGCCACCTACCAACGAGTATAAATGCATTTGCAATTAAACCTTACGTATCATGGCCTCCATTCATGTATTCAATGTCCATGAGAAAATATTTTATGTCCATGCATGCATCTTATACATTGTTTACATGAATAAATTTTGTGGTACCATTTAAACATGTTAGTGAAAATAGATGTACTTGCTATATCATAGGGGTAATTGAGTACCTTACCAAATAAGTGGAAATAGTGGAGATGGGGAGAGATATTAGGAGAAACTTAATGTAATCAAGGTCCATGAATAGGAAAATCAAGGACAAAGGATTTTTATGTCTTTGCATGCATCTTGCAACATTATCTAAAGGATTAGAATTTGTTGTGCCCATTAAACATGTTAGCGAAAATTAATGTAGTTTCTACATAATAGGGGAAACCGAGTACCTTATCAAATGGGTGGAAGCAATGTAATCAATGTCCATGAATAAGGGAAACTAAGTACCTTATTAAATGGGTGGAAGCAATGTAATCAATGTATATGATTACGAAAGCCAAACAAAATGGATTGTAACATTACAAAAAATATTAGGCTTTGTGGTGCCAATTAAACATGTTAGCAAAAATAGTTGTAGTTACTACATAATAGGGGAACTAAGTACCTTACCAAATAGACGAAGTAATGTAATCAATGTCCATGAATAGGAAAGCCAAATAAAAATGATTTTATATCCTTGCATGCATTTTGCAACATTACCTAGGAGATTGGACTTTGTGGTGACATTTCAACATGTCATTAGTTGCTACAACATAGGGACAATTTAGTACCTTACCAAATGGGTGGAAGCAAGAGCTTTTCCTTTCAATTATACATGTTATATAGCATAATTCATCTATAAATAAATAATAATAAGGTATGGGTGCTTGTCAAAGACACACACATTTTTAACAATGTTATTAAACATTTAATAGAAAAATGAATGATTGTGCACCAAATGTCCAACCCATACTATCCTAGAGAAAACATGCATGGGTTTGGTAACTTTTCATACACATATTTGTGGCCTAAACTTGTTATTTTTTTTCCTAACACAAGTCGTAAAGTTGCAATATATAATTGGATAGAGCATAGTGCTTAATCATGTAGAGGAACATTCAACCTTGCTACTAACACTCCTTTGCACTATGTAACATGGATACCGATGCATGATCTAAGACAAGTGCACTCTAAGGTTCCTATGTAAACATAATTCAAGGCTAATTGGCGATCAACGTTGTTTGAGGTTTGATCATGGTAAAATACACCTAAAATGTGGAAAAGAACTAACTAAGCAAATGTGACGGGCTAGAAGGACCTAGAAAGGTATCCAAAGGGCCCAAAAAGGATCCAAAAGGGGCTACAAGATGAAGCTTAGAAAAATTAAGGGACAAACTAAGGTTAATTGCATCATAGACCAAGTAGAAACATCTCTAAACACTTTGTGCATGTGGCCTTTGTACAATATACATATGTTTTTATGGCAATCATTGGGCTCACATGTGAATTGAATGACAAAGTTCAAGATTTGTCAATGCATTTTCCCCCTCAACCAAAGAAATTGTTATACCCATTTTGACCTCGTGTGTTTTATATATTCTATTATGTAAGTTTCTATATATGTATGTGAAATTTTTAAAAAGTTTTTCAATACTCAAAATGGAACTATTATAATGACAAACAACAATGAAGAAAACAAAGGGTTGGGAGTACCTGCATGCTTAAGGATTAGCATGCATTTGCAGTTCCTAAAATATGGATGAAGGTATCTCCATGTACTTAGTACTCAAATGAGTAAACAAAATTTATTGTATTAATAATAGGATGATTTGAATTACAAGTGAGGGGGAACCCATTTTAATACAACTCTCATACTTACACCTCCCCACTAATATAGTGGTGAGCCATTAATCCATATAATTAACACTTCTCCACTAACTTAGAATTGACTCATTAATGTGAGTAATCTAGACTAACTCAATGATGGGGGTATTAATGAGCTAAGAAATAAAATATCCCATGTAGAAAATATCTTATGTATAGAACATAGCATGCCCTCCCCCTTAATAATGGTTTTCCCCAAAGCTATCTATAATCCTATTACTAATCAATTATTCATGGCTTACATAATAAAAAGCGAGTCCAAATGATACAAAATTAGAATTTATTAATATGTTGGGTCATTAATATCCTATGGAACCGAATGACTTACAAAGGAAATCGGTACATGCATTATTAATTCGTAAACAATTGGCCTATGGCCTACCCATTTTGTCAACATGGATGTATATGGATTTTAAATTATTAAGGTCTATGTGCTTCAACAAGATGGGTACATTCTCCTTATGCTATATTTACTCAACTCAAATGTCAATATGAACAACAACACTTTGTTATTAAAAAATCAACATCAAAAGGTTTAATTCTATCTCTTTATAACTATGTTAGGAAAATTGGACAACACACTTACTATGCAATTGTATACATACAACACTCCGTCAACCACACTAATTTATACATTTGAGAAATATACTATGCATATGCTCCCTTTCTTTTTAAACATGGAATGCTCATACTCCAATTTAAACACATATGTGGTTTCAATGCCAAAGCATTAATAAGACACTCCTATGTCATATGTCTAAACTTTTGATTATTTTGAAGAAAAACACCACTCACATGAGACTCACTCCAAGCCACAAAAGGACAAATTCTCACATAAACAAAACCTTTGAGCCAATACCCAGTTGCATAACAAAGTGGAATGGATTGTGTAGCCTGTGGGGAGGATCGACAACTTACATGAGAGAGAGAGGATACATGAGAAGGACATATGGCCTGCAGGAGAGAGTAATCACCCAACTAGTAGAAAAAAATTCAACAAACAACCTATGGGGAGTGGCAAGGCAACAACCAACAAGTAAATTATAGCCTTGAGAGAGCATATGACCTATGGGGAGTGACAAAACACTAGCCAACAAATGAATTGTGACCTTGAGAGAGTGTAGAGCCTATGGGAGTGGGAAGACACTAGCCAAAAAATGCATTGTGGCCTTGAGAGAGTGTACAACTTGTGGGGAGTGAGAAGACACTAGCCAACAAATGCATTACGACACTGGGAAAGTGTATAGCCTATGGGGAGTGAGAAGAGACTAGTCGGGAAATGAATTTTAGCTCAAGGAATGAAATTGCAACTTATAGGAGAGAGAAATTCATCAATATCCATAAAAAACCAAATTAGCATCTCCTTACACTATTGCAATATCTCTAGGATGAGGTCCATTGATCTCCCATATCCATACTAGATGAACATAAGAGAACAAAGAGTTGTTGGGTTAGTTTTCTTGCTCACATGCACTATATATATGGAAATAAACCCCAAAATAGTAGTTGGCAAATAATCCTCATTGTTAAACAACATACGAAACCATTAAAACACAAATCAGATCCATTTCAAATTCATATATAGAGAAAACAGCATAGCAAACAAATAGATTCACACATAAAAACTTAAATTTTACCTTGGAAACCTAAATGAGAAAAAAAAACATTTAATTAACTTCAGTTAGGCTCTTTATTATGCAATAATAGGTAGGTTACAGGTTCTCTAGTTCATCCTTATGCTCCTCATTGAAGTCTAGGCAACATTATTCTTCATTCGTATCCAAAGAACCCCTCTTCCCTTGTGGGGAAAAAATATATAGGAGGATAACTCAGCTAGGGGGATATTTGAAAGGTCAAGCATCCACAACCCTTCAATTTCCCCCAAGCTTGTTTCTCCTCCCTTGTCTTTCCTTTTTTCTTGTACATTAAGGAAGATGCCTCATGTTGTTTTATTTTTTAATACAATATTTTTTTGACAATAATATTCTTCCTTGACTTTACATGTCGTTTTATTACTTATGATTTAATTGAATGCAGGGGTGGACATCAATCATGATGGCATGGATCCACTCATGCCAACAACCTAGTCTCCTTCATCATCCATAGCTTCAAACCTTGTTGGTGTCGATCATCATGGATTCTATGTCGGTAGCCAATTGTTCTTGTGCGGATCCAATTTGGATCACACCTCCCCATTGGGAGGATTTTGGTCCCCAAAAGATTCTAAGGATAGGTGAGGGAACTTTCTTACAATTTGGTTCCTCTCACACTACTTCACATTCCTTGGAGTCTTTCCTTTGAGACCAATATGCCATATCTCTTGTCATCCTCTACAAGTTACCCATTCCTTACACTACATAATTGTATCTTCGTTCAACTCTTCCAAAGAATGTGGTTCAAGGTCTTCAACAAAAGGGACCTGATGGTCCTCTTCTTCATCTAACATGGAAGGTATGAACAGTTTCAAGTACTCCACATTCATCATCAAACTAATCTACATATAAGGAGGAAGTTTCAACCAGAAGACATTCTCTTTCACCTGCTCAATAAGCTCAAATGGCATGTATCCAAGAAGCTTGAGTTTCTACATTACTCCTTATGGTTTATCCTTATGAAGGTAAAGTCATACCTTGTCTCCAACATGGAATTTATGATCCTCCCTATGTTGGTCATGCCTAGATTTATATAGCTACTGGCTCTTCTCAAGTTGTTCCTGAACCCTTAGATGTAATTGTTTGATCTTGTCCATGAATGTACTCACCTTATTTTCATCTTCTTGTAGCTCTACTTCCCCCTTCTACTTTCCATACACAATAGAAAATGGTGAAGGAGGTAAGTAACCAAAACAAGTCTCAAAAGGAGATTTATTGGTGGAGGAATGGAGTGCTCTATTGTAGGAGTGTTGAATGCAAACTAGTTTCTTGTCCCATGTCTTTGGATGTTTTCTATTCTAACCTCTCAACAACTGTACCAATGTCTAGTTAACAACCTCAATTTTTTCCATTAGTTTGGGGATGAAATGTAGTGGAATAACTCAACTTGGCATACATTTTCTCCCAAAGCATTGTCTAAAATCTTCCCCAATAACCTTCTATCTCGATAAGATATGATGGATCTTAGCAATCCAAATGTACCCAAACATGGATGATGAATATTTTAGTTGCCTATTGTTCAGAGATTGTCTTCTTACACAAAATGAGAACACACATCTTGTTGACCACCATAAAAAAAAGTATTCAAGCCTCTATGAGTCATAGGAAAACCTCCAACAAAGTCCATGGAGATGCTCTCCCAAGGCTTGCTTGGTACTAGAAATGACATGTGTAAGTCAAGTTTTTGGTTGCTTGGCTTGCTAGTGCTACAAGGAACACAACCTCTAACAATTTTTTTGACCTGCTCCCACATCTTTGTCCAATACACATACCACTGCAAATTTTCTATAGTCTTTGCCATACGAAAATGTCCAGCATCTTTGGAAGTGTGTGATTCTCTCATCAATTGAATTCTTTTATCTTATGGTATGCACAACTTTTCCAGATTGTATAGCAACCCATATTGGAGGTGATATTCATTCCCTTCCATGGAGGTGACTGATCTGTCCTTCAACTACTTGTATACTCCTCTAAAATCTCCATCTCCCTCATAGTCTTCACTTAGAAGATCATGAGTGAAAGGCTCAAGTTTCATTATCATACCAACTACTGCAATATTCTTTAGTGGTGGTCAAGAGAGCATGTCGAATATATTATTTGTGGCTCCTTTCTTGCACTTGATCAATCGATGAAATTGTTGCAAGAATACCAACCATTTGTAATGTCTCACCTTTTGCATCTTTCTCTAGCTTTGTAGGTACTGAAGAGGATGATGATTTTTCTGCATGATGGTCTCTTTTCCCATGAGATAGTATTTCCACTCCTTCATCACTTGCATAATTGTAAAGAGA
The DNA here is from genome assembly GCA_000966675.3 of Picea glauca. Classification (NCBI taxonomy): domain Eukaryota; kingdom Viridiplantae; phylum Streptophyta; class Pinopsida; order Pinales; family Pinaceae; genus Picea; species Picea glauca. The sequence continues at coordinate 7,753 of JZKD02S1251059.1, forward strand.
TCCTTATCATACTTGGGGTAGTCAAGTATTGCTCCATGAAACATCTTTGAATGGTAACACATGGGTCTTCCTCCTTACATGAGCGCTTCTCCTAATGCATACCCCTTGGCATCTATCTCTAACTCAAAAGGTTGTTGCAGATGTATCATGGCTAAGATCAAAGAATTATTGATTTTCTTCTTCAAGTATTCAAATGCTCATCGATGTGGCTCACCCCAATGAAATATCTTTCCTTTGGCATTCAAGGCATGCAATAATATTGCTACTATTTAAAATTTTATAATGAACTTTCTTTAGTATTTTTTTTCTCCCATGAAACTCCTAACCTTTGTCACACTAGTGGGAACATTCCAATGGGTGATAGATGCAATATTTCTAGATCCACCCTTAGCTCTCCTCCACTGATCATGTGTCCAAGATATATCAAGAATGCGTTTCCAAACTCACACTTATGAAAAATTGCAATCAACTTATTCTTCCTTAAGGTCTCCAGTACCTATGTCACATGTGAGAAGTGATCTTTCCATGTATTACTAAAGATTAGTATTGCATCCAAATATACTATTACAAATAAGTCAATGATTCAATGAAATAACACATCATTCATCAATCTCATCAAAGTTGCAGATGCATTACATAAACTGAAAGGAATCACTAACCACTCGTACAAAACTTTTTTTTTATTTTGAACGTTGTCTTCCACATGTATTATACTTTGATTCTCACTTGATGGTAACCTGATTTGGGGTCCATCTTGGTAAACAATTTGGATTTTTTTAGTCGATCCAACAAGTCGTCGATCCTTGGGAAGGAATATCTATTCTTGGTGATGGTTTTTTTCAAGGCATAGTAGTTAATGCACATTCTCCATCTTTCATCCTTCTTTGGCACCATAATTATGGGTGAGCCACATGGTGATTTACTAGGTTTGATGACTCCCTGCTCCAACAACTATAGTAGTTTATTCTTCACTTCATCCACTTTAGTGATGGAGTGCCTATATTTCCCAATGCTAGTTAGTGGTGACTCTAGCAACAACTAAATCTTGTGCTCAACCTCTTTCTTGGGTGGTAGTCCCTAAGGATTTTGAAACACTTCCTTGTAGGCTTCAATAATTTGTTGTAGTTTCCAGTGCTACTTTCCACTACATCCTTCCAAGGATGCATCTATATCCAACTTGTTTCCTTCTCCTTGCTTCTTTCCTTCTCTAAAAAATACTAAGACAAACTTCTTTGTACTACCCATGATTTTTTTAGCGTGAGGAGTGTTGATCAAAGAGAGTTTGTCTTTGTCCTTATGTGCATTTATGGTATATGCCTTTCTATCCTTGACTAGCCTATACCAATTTTCTCTCCTATTGAAGATTGCATCTCTCATGTACAAGTATGGGCTTCCCAAGATGACTCCACATTTTTCCAATGGAACCACATCTGCAACCACTTCATCCACAAATTTATGGTTGATTGAAAACTTGAATTTGCACTACGTGTTCACTTTCAATTCCACATATTTCCTTACTTGGCCAAGGGGGTATGGATCTAGACCAATTTTCTCAACCAACTGTGTAGAGATCAAGTTGGATTGTGGAATGAGATCAAACTAACAATCTACCTTGCTCTGTTTCATGTGGATTTTGATGCAAAATAACCCAGTTGTCTCCTTATTCTCCTTGTGACTATTGTTATCGCACAATTTTTATATTGGGAAAAGCCCAACCCAAGAAGCAAATGTGAGACACAATTGGGGACACCTATCACTATCACCTCAATAGATATCCCCCTCATTTTAGTGAAGGACAAGTCCAACACAAGGGAGGATTCCCAGGTGACCCTAGGGGGGTTAAAAGGGGAGAAGCAAGGAGCTATAATAACACCCCTATAGGTCAAGTTCAAGGTCATACTTGAGGCCTAAAGAAAGAGTCTTTGGAGTGGGTAAATGGTTGCCAAGGTTGTGTATTTGCAAAATAGTGTTAGACAAACCAAAACAAGACAATATATTATGATATAAGCCTCAAAACCAATGGGAGATCAACAAGAAACCTTTTTGTCCCAAAATTGCAGTAGTAAACTATTATATATCATAAAGATTAAACTTATAACAACTGCAAATCAGACCATCAAATTCAACATAAAATATTGGATAATAATGCTTGCAATGAGTAGAAAATATTCCAATGTTTAAACCTGAATTTTGATAGCAATAAAGGGGTTGTAAGAGAGAATTATCAACAGAGTTTTGTAACAACCCTATGGCTGTAGAATTTTTTTTCTACAGCAGCAAGTTCTATCCACTAAAATCAGCAAGTAAGCCACCCAAACAATAACTCTCAAACAATATATCAATTATCACAACTTGCAAGTAAATTTCAGCGGTAGAAAATTGAATAAAGAGTAAGAGAAAGTGAGTTTTCTACAACCCTATTGGTTGTAGCTTAATGCTTGTTACAAAAACTCAATAAATTAAAAAATCAAGATGCCCCTAAGGAACAAGATAACTTAAAATGCGTAAAATTTAGATCCAAGCTTGAACAATTCAATATCTCAAATTTCATGTTTATGAATGCAACAATATTCAATATCCAATGCAATTAGTGCTTTATCTATTGGGTGATGGAGTCTCTTCCTTGGAAGAAAAGTTAAAATAAGAGGAAGAAGAGATATTTGTTGAGAGTTAAACCCTTATAAAACCCAACAATAATCCTCCCAAATTGTCTACCTTGAAATCCAAGATGAACTAGGGTTTTAATGATTTCTCTAGGGGTGTAAACCCTCTTACTTCCTAGAGAAAACAAACCCTAGCCAAGGCTTGCAACAATGGTGTAAAATTTCTTACTGATTGATGCAATCCTTGTAGCCTTTCAGTGAAAAATAAAATTAAACGTTGGTGGATGGTGTAATCCTTTTTACTCCTCCTAGAGTTTTAGATATATTTTTTGAATTTGAACAAGTAAAATGACAATAAATTGCAAAAAATTAATCACCAATCCAAGAGATAGCATGCAACATAACCTTACTACCAATATATCATCCACAAAATGCCAAAGAAACACCACCAAGATAATTCGCTACCATTTATTCCACTAATAGACAAGTATAGCATCCAGAATGACCAAGAAAACAAGAGATAGCAAATTTCCCAAGAGGGCCAAAATTTTAGTTCAAGAGTATGCAATTCTCAAGTGATGAGTTATGCCAAATGAAAAGGAGATAGTCCTTTATTTATATGAGGCCATATAAACCAATTTTCCCACATAAAAATGTCAAAAAAAATTAAAAGAGGGTCGAACCCCTTTATTTTCTTTTACAACTTGCAAATGTGAAAATTACATAAAGTAAAACCCTAAAAAGGGTGATGTCATGCTCTAAAGTGAGATGTTCAGCCTCAAAATGCATATTGTTGGGCCTCAAAAGCCCATGTGTCAAGATATCATGTGCTAGAGTGTTATTCCATGCCTCTCCTTCCTTCAAACCACATCACATCACCTCTGGAACCATCAAGCCCACAAAAAACCCTAGCCTCCAAATGACATTAGGGGATTAGAAAGTGATGTCCTAGGCCTCCAAAGGCCAACATCTAGGTGAAAAGGGATATGATGTCATCCTCGAATGTTTTCAAAGTGCCTCCAAAGGAAATTACTCTATCCTTTGCACACAAAGGTTCTGGGGTGCTCTACCCATCATGTGGGGTATGACATCCATAATAGGGGTTTTCAAACCCCAATGAAGGTTAAAATGGAATAATTCCTCCATGGATAGCTTTCACTAGGAAAGGTCCTAGAAAGACAAACAAGAACTCCCTCCAAGGGTCTACAAGTCACATGTATCATTCCAAGTACGCCACATTTAATAAAAGAACCACCCAAACATGTGCATTAAATCACCCCATTTTTAAACTAAACAAATGCTCAAAGACCTTATAAAATTTGCCAAATTTAGGTATGGGAGGGTTATCATGGTGCCCTATTGGGTAGACCAATCCCCAAGTCAAGGATTGTTTCCCAATAAGACCCTCTCTAAGTTATGTAGTGAGTATGAGGTGGATTTGGGTAAGACTTTTGGGCATGGGGTTCTTGACATATCAAGGGCTCATATTATTTCATCTATGGGTGCCTTTGTGGAGGGTGTGTTGCATCCTTCGTTTGTAATGCAAAATTTTTACAAGCCCTTTATTGCCTTTCATTTATTATGGTATGAACATTGAGTGCTATGTGCAATGGAAAATAAAGAGAATCACAATGCCACTTGAAGTTAGGAACACATTGAGTGCCATATGCACTGGAAATTAAAAGACACTACAAATGCATTACCCATCAAGCGAGACATTTATTAATTATTTGTTTTCCTTTTTAAAGGTCCTTCATTTTTATGGAGAAGTGTTTCATTGCTCTTAGGACCTTAGGGCGAGAATCTAGAAGGATAATTTATGGCTCTTAACTTTTTCCAGCTACAACACCTTTGGGCCCTTAGCCCCTTCTTCACATGAAATGAGGTACAATCCCTTCTTGGGGTCAATGAGCC
>JZKD02S1251070.1:0-12269 GCA_000966675.3 Picea glauca
CAAAGATGTATTTTGATTGCATGGGTTGCCACAAAATATTGTCAGTGACAGGGATCCTTGATTCATGGGAGGATTTTGGCATGAATTATTTAGACTGTTCGGAACAGAGATGACACCAAGCACCAGTTATCATCCTTGGACTGATGGATAGACTAAAATTGTGAACAAGTGGTTAAAGAGTTATCTCAAGAATTATGTGTCTGTGCAACATAAAGCATGGATAAAATGGCTTCACTTGGGAGAACACTGCTACAATACCACGTTCCATATGATGGTCGAGATGACACCCTTTTGAGCCTTGTATAGTTATCATGCTCTGACATTTGTGGACCAAATATTTGGTTGCAACTGGGCGTCTACGTAAAAATATCGTATACAGGAAAGTCAGGACATCCTACGGGTTCTCAGATACAATTTGTAGTTGCCTCATTATAGACAGGAGATGTATTCTGACAGGCATCGGGTAGAGCACATCCTTGAGGTGGGGGATTTGGTATATTTATGATTGTATCCCTACAGGAAATCCTCACTCAAAATGAAAGGGGCAGAAAAAGTAAAACCCTGATTTTATGGTCCTTATCACATCTTGAGGAGAAATGGGGAGGTGGCATATGAGCTAGAGTTGCTAGAGGGTAGTAAGATACATAACATGTTCCACGTTTCATGCCTCAAGAAGGCAGTGGGGAAATGTATCACCACTTCCACTGAATTTCCACCCTTGGACGAAGAAGGACAATTGGTTCTAGTTCCTGAAGCAATATTAGAAGTAAGGGAATGGAGGATGAGGAATCACACCGTCAAAGAATATTTGGTTAAATGGAAGAACTTTCCTACAAAAGAGGCAACCTGGGAAGGAGAACAGGTGCTTCAACATCCAATATTGAGTTTTCTTGAGGACAAGCAATCTTGGGTAGGGCGGACTATAATGTCCCCTTTCGCATAAAGGCACCATGGTGGAAATTCCGCTAGCCTAACCCGTTCTCGTGGGCTAAGGTGGAAAAAGGGACCTAGGGGACATAAAATGCCTAGGATGTCTTTATAAAGTTAATTTATCAAAAAGGGGGGAATGGGTCCTAGGCAACTCAAAAGTCACTTTAATTTTATAAAGTGGAAAAACTCACTTAAGTGACTTTATGAAATAAAGTAAAATAATGAGTGGGAAAAAGGAAAATGAGGAATAAACAGGGGAAAAGTGAGGAGTCTCTCCTCATTGTTAGGCTTTCTTATTGAGAAAATAGATTTGGATAGATCTTGGAGAGTTTTATAGGGTTTTTGGAAAACCTTGCATTTATCTTTGGTTTCGGTATTGAAACTATACACCCTAATCAGATTTGAGGACGACATTGTTTTAGATTTCTTCATTGTTCTTCATTGCTACAAAGTTTTATCTTATTACCACTGAATATATTTGAGTATTGTCAGTTCCTTGTGTGATGCAGCTGAGTATTTAGTTGAGTGATTGTTATATTTATTGAAGGGAGAGTTACTCAAAGGAGAGGGTCGAAATGCCTTGTGGGAGACTGGATATTATTACTGGGACGTTTCCTCTTGTTCGAGGACTGAGATCTTTGCAGTGTGGGCCGAAAATTCAAATGTCGGATGAATCTGTAGTGTGGGAGGTTCTCTAATTGTTGGGAGGGATGAAATATGATTTCTAGGGGCGTTATTTTCATTGTGGGCCGAGTTTCTTTCCACTGAATGAGTATAACTCCTTCTTGGGTGATTTATCATCTATTCCTAAGCCATATCCTCTGTGTGTGAAGAAAATTTTCTACCAAAGTAACCAAATTTTTATGATAAGAAGGAAGAATGACCACATCGACAGTTATGGGAATGTTTCTTATTATAGGGATCAAGCATTAGTGTAGACAAAGATTGTATGCCAATCTGGGCACTTTTCTAGTAGCAGAGGCAACAAGAGTTGGGGGTTTGATTCACCTGGATTAGTCATATTTGACAACTACCACATCCATCTTATTCAATCACTTGTAATTTTTTTCCCACATAAATAAAGGGAAGGTTCCTTTACTTTTCATGGTTGTTATCTATGATGATATTTCAATGTGTGTGTTGTCACAAATAATAATTATGTGTTTACATCAACGCATCAGTGACTACTTAGATCCATTGCATGTTCTGTTATAATCTTTGTTGTGTTAAAAGGTAGTTGTTGGTACAGTATAATTCCATATAAATCACATATAACACATTTGAAAACCATTACAATATACCCAGTAATATAGTTGGAGTGTGATAGTTAAAAGATACCTAGTGTTTGGAAAACATATGCCATTTAAACTTCTCCATATAGATACAACAGTAGAAATAAGGTGTGAAAATAGTACTGAGGTATTTTACAATACCTCAGTAGCTCCATGAAGCTGGCCTCATACTCCGGTACCATACGACTACCCTATCATAAAGCATTGAACTCATTAAGCTTTCGCTCAATGAATTCAACGGACAAGCACCTCTCCCAAAATTGTTCCTCAAACAATTCCTATGACACGTCTTCCATGAACATGTTTAGTTTAGGTAGGATTGTCTTCCACCAAATTAGAGCAGTCCATTTTAGTTGAAATACCGCCATGCAAAATTTCAGGTTGGAGGTGTAATCACAAAGAGCAAAGCACATCGTCATGTTCTCCAACCATGCCTTGGTGCCTAAGCCATCCATGGCACCCCAGAACTCGGTAAATTTCACCTTCTTGAGTTCTTTGTGTATACTACTACTACCTGTTGGAGTGAGTTGTGAACCCTCATTGGGAAAAAACATCCTACCCTCATCCTGATCAAGACGATTGATCAATGCCTCAGACATCCTCTGGAAGTATCTCATCATACCTACCACATCTCCCACAACAACCTTCTCCTACTCAATCATCTTCTCATCTCCCTCAAGGTTAGATCCCTCTGGTGTGGATAATATCAGAGGAGGCACATATCTTCCTCTCGCATCACAATTTCTAATTCCCTTTCGTCTTCTAACCATGATGACCTGGATGGAAAATTTCCAAAATTTAATACTGATACATCTTTAGTCATTTTATTTAACACAGTGGAAGGTATAACAATCAAATGTCCCAGGGTTGAACCCACTCTGATACCATATGTAACATATCCTCTGTGAAGACTTAAATGTAAGTGAGTATAGTAGTGATTTTTTTTTTACCATAACATCAGTTAGGATAAGTGTTACACTTAATTAACATACATCACTAGTTACATATTTATTTCTCAACTATCTCTCTACATCGCAAGATTCAGATGCAACATCACTGTTATTCATAGATTAACTACATCACATAAAGATAAAACAAGTTTTCTAACCACCCAACCTACCTTGCAAGTTTATGAACTCAAAGACACATAATCAATGCTCAAGTTCAAGATTCATCCGATTGATTTTGACCATTTAAGGTCTTAGGACCAACGACTATTCTGAGGAACAAGGACATATCTAATTCCCATAACTCCAATCCTATTCTGAAGTACAAGACTAGAATCAACAACCATACTTAACTATAATTCCTTCAAGGCACAAAGAATAATATACTACACTTAATCAATCCTTTAAGAAACACTCAAGTGCAATTGTGTAACATACCATTTAAAGCACAAAAGAGTCAATTAAAAGAAACAATGTTAGATCAATCGTGAGGTAGCATTTAAATTTAATCATTCTACCATTCATCTAGAATTAGTACTCTACAATAATGATAATAATATTATTTTATTCAATAGCACATAAAATCAAGGTGCATAATAATACTTGCAACAAGGTTATATTATCTTACACACACTGAAGGTAGATAAGGTCAACTTTCAATAATAGTACCTTTAGAATAAGACCTAAATTTATTTCAGTTGCAATTTTTATCGATATCCATTTCACATCTAATAAGAAAAATGATTAAAACACATTTATTTCATATTAGATCCTTGGATAATTTAATTACTTCAATCTCTATAAGTAATCATGTAAAAGAGAAAGGTTCCAAAAATAATTACTACATACTATAATTCCATAAGTTAGTATAGTCATAACATTATCATAATTCCATAACATTATCATAACATAATTATAACATTATCATAACATTATCATAACATTACTACATACTATAACATTACTACATAGTATAACATTACTAACATTACTACATACTATAACATTACTACATTCCATAACATTATCATAACATTACTACATACTATAATTCCATAACATTATCATAACATTCGTCAAATCTCTAAGAGAATCAAGACTACAGTTCAACGCATTAGTTGTGCTTGAATTGGGATAAAATTTAACCTGCTCTAGTGACTGTTTAATTAGAACTATCAGAAAAAATGAATCAAGTTATTCTAACCAATACTCGATTGAGTATTTTCATTAACTTGTCATGTTAACCTGTAGAGTTAGGAGGTACTATCATTGTTAAGGATGGTAAGCGGTGAGTGTCACATCCGCAATAAACTAATTAAACACACTGGATCGTGTGGCAAAAGGATACGCTGATGACGATTCATTAAACTCTCATATGGTCATATCAAAATTTCAACGACCAGGGACTTCACTAGAGATCTATTCACAAATTAAGCAATGATAAGTAAACCTGCGTATTTATCAATTAATGAATTTAAGCTAAGAACGAAGATACAAAAATAAATCGGCTTACAACGATACATAAAAATTTCAGAAGGAAAAACGTCTGGCCGATGAGGGGTTCGACGCAATTTTTTAGAAAACAATAGCAGAGTAAAACATTGACCTGACATTTTTAATCAACAAGGAAAACTTTTCAGATGAATTAGAAAGAGTGGTAAGAATTTAGTCTAATTTATGTTAATTAAAAATTTCCATTGTCGGTGTAGTTCGGATATTAGATTTCCATTGTCTTAACATAAAAGAAAATTATACATAGATCAAAATTCACATTGTAAAGGGTTGACTTCAATAGCCATTTCGTTAACTGGAGAATCATTCCATCCAATAGTAGGTTCATTATAAACACAACAGGTAATTCAAAATATTACAGCTGAGAACATACAATACCATTATTTACACCAATTAGATTAACACCACACCAGTAAATTTTAAGAACTATCTCTATGCATTCATTGTTCAATATATATGATTTACCATGGTTAACAACCACCCACATTTTCCAATCTCTATCATCAATGGAATGGAGTATACATTTTTATCATTTCCTTCATTTAATTCGTAATTAGAATAACTGTGAACTCGTGTATACTAGTTATGGTTGCAATAATATGAATTAAAATATTACAATAGTCTCATAAGAATAATCGTCAATTATCATAGATATAGAAAAAACTTGACAATATGTCACATAAAATAGATTTAGCTAACATTAGTTATCAACGTACAAGTTGAGGTATAATTAACAACAATTTTAAATCTTAAATAGCATAACCAAATTTCGTTGTTGTTGATGGTGATCTTCAATCCAAATCTTGCGCAATAATACTACTTTCTTTCCAACTGAGAGACTTCACCATTACCTCCCAGCCAATGCTAGGGGTACTCTTCTTTTCCCCTATCCCCCCGAGCCGCAAAGGGGCCACACACAAGAAACCATAGCACAATAGCTCCCAAGCTTTCCTTGCAAGGAAGAGCTTCCACTCTTTCTGAAGCTTGAATTCCCAACTCTCACAAGTAAAATAGAGTCAAAACAAATTTTGGCAGCATAACACTACTATGGAAAGTGAGATCCCCTTTCCTTATACATCATTTGTTTTATATAATTTCCCTCACTGACACATGTCCTCATGCAAAATTAATTAACTTTTTAAATTAATTTAATTATGATTATTCACTCACACACTTGTCACACTCTCCCCAAGTTGCACAAGTAATTACCCTTTTTATTTTAATTAAAAAGTCAATTTCCCTCACATTCCCCAATGCGTTCCTATTTTCTCTCTTAGTTGTCCCTTTGTTCCCAAAATTATCATTTAATGAGTGCCCCCTAACTAGATATTAGTTAGAGTTGGATTGGGAGTCTTCTTTTAGTTAGACTTAGTGGTGATTTGACTCAAGATGCTATCCTAAGTGTACACCTATTCTCTCATGTTTTAATTTTTTTTCTATTTTAAAAATCTATTTATTATTTTCATACACACATTTGCATTTCACCCAACCTCTAATTTTTATCACTCTCTTTCCTAGAGTTTGACTTTATCTCATTTCCTTTAATTGATTTAATATTTTTATTTAGTTTCTCATTTAACTTAGACTTAGATTTAGTTTTAAACTTAGGCTTAGACTCTTGTTAGGCTTCTAGTTTATTATTTATTGATGAATTAATACACTATCCTATCGAGGTCTCAACATTTTATTAATTCTCTAGGCCATCTAGATTTATTGACTCAGAATTTAAATTTCCCGACGTGCCCTTCAAGATGCACATCTGTGCTCCAAGGGTGCCACTCACTCTTGAATGATTTTGGAAGTTTGTCCGACCCTTGGAGTCAACACTCCACTGATTCAAACTTGTGAGAGACTAAGGGAAGGAATAATGATTTTGCCTTATTTTGTGCCCCTTATATCTCCTCGTGAGTGACTCTCTTAGTATGCCCTCATGGCATCATGTACATCTCAAAATAGGTAATCGTTAACCTACAATCAGGTCATGATGGGAGTGCTAGTAGGCTGTGATAGGATACTTCCACACCTCTCCCTCAAATTTTTAGTTTCTGTGCATGACCCCTTTACTCCTTATGTGATTTGGATTAGCAAGCATCATCAATCTTGAATCCACTCATAAAAATAGTGTCAATAATCCATATACATAAATCATATTGTAATCAATCATATATTAAATGTGTGTAAAATGAAATACTCAATCAAAATACAATCCACTCCCTGACTCAATATGGATTCCAAGGAATTACATTGATGCCATCAACATCCATAACCTTTCATGTGTCCTTCACACTCGGGAGAAATCATCAATAATATATGTCAATACATATATATTTGAAAGTAATTGTTATCCCCTATCCCAGGGATAACTAAGGAGATTATGTCTCAAGGCCCACAGGTCCTAGACATATGACTTGAGTTTGGCCCTAGAGGGACCACATTTTCTTCAGTGCATCCCATGTCATCCACAACATCATCCATCCCACCGGCCTAATCCTGAAGTAGAAGTGGGTCTTTCTCTATGAGGTAATGAGTCTGGGTATCATGGTATGTGTCACTCTGATTTTAGAAGAATTTGAATATGTTGCATTGAACTCACCTTTATTTCATAATATTTGCTTGGAAATTATTCTCTTTAACTTGTTCATACCTAGGGGGGGTGAAAAAATGCCCTAGTAAGTTGGTTCCCTTTAGTATGAGTTGCCACTGGGTGGGTCTACGAAAGGTCATTGTCCATTCCTTCCATACTTACCATTTTTCATCATTGTCCCTCTCATCTTCCCCTAGCTTTTTTGGGGCATTGGGTTTTCCACACTAGGAAGGGTTGTAACTTTCCTTATGGATAGAAGGGGCTAAAGGCCTAGAGGGTAAAATTAGTTGGCAAGAGTTAAAATCCAAAATAAAACCTTTGAGATGATTCACCTAGGGATTCCTTAGAAAGAAATAAAAGGCTTATCAGTAAGAAAAGGGGACCCATAAGATAAAATAAAACTCAAGGTCTAGTTGGTGGATGGGAGGTATCATCATGAGCGGGCCTATTAGGTCCATGGGCATGTAGAGGTATGACACTACCATCTATCTAGTCACCAAACCAGGGTAGTGCCTCTTGGTCACATAGCCAAGGGAAAGGGGATCTCCTCACGAGCCAACCTTCTCATTTCCATGAAGTGCTTGTGGGTAACGATGTCACCACTAGTCACCACGCTAGGACAATGTCCCCCAAATTTTCCCTTGAAAATAAAAAACAATAAAATAAAGAATAAAAGGCATTGAATGGGCTAGGAAACAATGACATCCATGACAAGGTGCAACTCTCCCTCTACAGAGGCACACACAGGAAATACCTACATTTCCCTATTATCACTGCATGATATTCCCAAACATTTCCCCTACACCATCTCAAAAATTTAAATGACCTAGATTGGTCTTCACCTAGGAAACACCCCAAACTTGAGGAGAATTAGCCCAATAGGACATCCTGAGACCCTGTCCAAACCTGAATTATTAAACTGCATAATGTCTTTGAGCATTTGTCTGGGTAAAGGGGCATTTTATGAACATGTTTGAGTAATTTGATTATTGGATGTATTGACATTGTTATGATTCATTTGAATTATGAGCCCATGGAGGGCGTACTTGTTGTTGTTGCAGGACCATGCCTGATGGATAGGTACATATGGGGAGATGATTAGCTTGGACCTCCATGGGGATAAAGTCCAACCAGATGGATGTTGTGACCCAAACCAGGGGCATAGAGACATCAGAGGATGGTACCAAGAAGAAAGAAGGATGTTTTGTTGGACATATTGTCTTTTGTATTTTGCCATTGGTGTCAACAGTCGATGTCATTGTGATGTGATGATAATTTTTTATGATGAATTGTCATTGATGAGTTATTATTAATGAATTTTCATTGATGTCAACAATATAAAAGTTAGCAGACAATGAAAATGTCGAACAATATGAAGATATTCAAGCTCAGAAGCAAGGACATTAATCAAAGCTCAGAAGGAAGAGTGCATTGTAGAAATGCCATCGGGATCAAAATGCCCACAGGAAAAATCCAAAGGATTTAAGAAAGAATCCTTCTCATTGATATAGTTTTAAGGAGTAGTCGCGTAGAAGACATAATACGAGGTGCAGAGGAATCCACTATAAATCTCAGGAGAGGTAGCATGCAGAGAATCCATGTACAAAAGAAGTAATGAAGCACAAGGTATCAAAATATCAGGAGAAATAACTATGAACATATCAGAAGAAAGATCGTTAGATCAAGGTGAAGTGTGAGTTTTGAAGAATTATATCTGGACCATCATATATTGAAGTTACAAGAGAAGAACCATTGGAGGACTGGTCAACGATCAGATCAAGTCGTGGCCATTGGATATGCAAGCGCCAGATCAATGGTAGGGATTGATTGCAGATCACGAAGGGAGGATTAAACAACATGTTAATTCCAATCCCGTAATTAGTCTAGACTGTCAGATTAAAAGAGAAGGATCATTGGAGGACTGTTCAATGATCAGATCAAGTCGTGACCATTGGATACACAAGTTCTAGATCAAGGGAAAGGATTTATTATGGAGCATGAAGGGAGAATTAAACAATGCGTCAATTCTAATCCCTCAATTAGTCTAGACCGTCGATCGTCACCCACCAATAGATCTATGGTTGGCATCAGTTTCAATACCAACGAGTAGTTTCCATTGTGAAACTCGATGATAGTTTTAAACATCATGCTAGTTGGGACCCTGCAATAATCCCTAATCATTGATCTACTCAAGGAGAATTATTGACTGTTGGATCAAGTTGAGTGGAAGGACGGAGTAAGCCATAAAGAAGGACCATCATATCTGGAGAATACATGATGATCGTTAGATCCACGAGGCGGGCATGTGCCACATCAGGAGATCCATGTCAGCAAGGACACATGGAAAAATCAGATGGTGACAAGTTTCTAGGTCCATATGGAACTTTAGGTTATGAAAGTCATGAATCTAGGTGACACGTGGTATCCACTCAACCAATGCCAAGTCAGTAGTGACGCCATCAAGTTATGTTACTCTGGGAGTTTGTACTTCAGGATTTTCACCACCAACAAATTCCCGAAGTCCTGAATTTTTGAAATGAATGAGAATCATTCATCGTGCAAGTAAAATCCAACCATCCGATCTACTTCGACAAAATGAACTCCCGAAGATTGAAGACCTGGGTGAGAGAAATCACCCAAAGCACTGAAGGATGAAGTTAACATTGATTGTTAATCTAAGATAACTTTGGGAGAATTCTCAACTGTCAGATCAAGAGACAATCAACTTTGGTATTGACCAACTCCAATGGAAATGGAAACATGAATCACCCAGACCTCCGAACCCCCAAAGTCCCGGAGTCCCAAAGTAAATAGTGTTCGTCTATCTCAACCTTTGATTAATTCATAGTCATTGATCAAGTATAGTGGAAATATAGCGTAAGTGGAAGTGTTAACCAAAATCAAGTGATCACCACCAATTTATGACTTATTCAATAGGTAATTACTCTAGAGGAATTGCTACTCCACAGTCCAGGAGCCACGAATATTTGAAGTTCCTAAGTAAATGAGAAGCATCCATATCATCGTGACATTAAAATGTGATCGTTGATTTTGATAAGTGATCAAGCACTCGCTTGGCCTACCACCTGGTCACCACCTGCATTAGTATGGAATAAATAAATAAGGATAAAATTAGAGGCAACGCTTGAATTAATAAGACCATGGTTCTGTGTTTGTGGCCATATAAAAATGGTTTGATGGAAGCAGCTCATACATATTTAATTCGACAGAGAGTTAACACTAGAACAATACAAAGAATCGATAAAAGATCAAATATGATATGTTGGTGAAATTACACCACAACAGAAGCATGAGTACAATATAATGGGTCAATCCATGTCTGTGATCAACTCATGAAGACAAAATAATCGACACACAGTCATGATTAAAAGAGAGTTAAATCATGAGCACTATGAATAAAGGATAAAAATAAAAATGATATTATTTAAAGTTTAATATTATCATTTAAATGAAAAGGTACAATGGTTCAAATATCAAAAGACACAATGATTCAAATTCACACCAGTTGGAAGACTATATAAACAAGAAAGAATGGTGAGAAGAAGGGTAGTTGAATTTGTTGAAGTATATATATTTATATATAATGGATTGAATGAAGTTTCATTGTATCAGGTTGGTGCTTGTTTACAAGTTGATTCTTGTATGAGGATTGGATTCCTCGCATCTCAGTTGGATCTGAGATAAACAAGATGGGACTTGTTATGAGGGTTGGATTCCTCATTTCCCAGTTGGATATAAGAACTACAAGCTGGTTCTTGTAACAGAGAGATGGGTCTCTCATAGTTGCTTGAAGTTGAATATATTCAAAGATTGATCTTATCTATTCATTCAAGTTAAATAAATAAAAAAAATATTTATTCTTTTATATATTGGTTGAGAAAATGAAATAAATATATGTTTTTCAACTAATTTATGAAAAGTGGAAAATTGTCCAAATTTTTATAACACTGATCCCCCCCCCCCTTCTCAGTGTCAAGTGTCAATTTCAACACGTTTTCCCCGATAAAATCTGGCAGGGCTAGACCCAGGGGGGTCTTTCCCTTCCACCATGACATTGGCCCTTGAAGGCCCCTAACATCACCAAGTTGACCCTTGACATCATCTAGTTAGGTTTTGGCATTTATGAGGACAGTTTGGTGCTAGTTGGAACATGTGGCAACATTTGAGGCCTCTGGAGGACCAACATTTTTCATTTGAAGTCTATCATTCCACGCTATGGGTCTAATGTCACCCTAGAGGCGAATGACATCATCCCTAAAGTGAAATTTGGGTTTTGATTATTGATTTTATGTAAAAACTAGATTTTTGATGTAAACTGGCCATGTTGCCCTTTTATGACCTAAAAGATAATTAAAGGTCATTGATATTATATAAATAAGAGAAAAAAATCTTTTATTTTTTCATCATTTTCCCATCACAAAAGTGGTGGTCTGAAATTCGGCCTTCATTAAGGTTTCTTGGCTAAAATTAGAGGTGCACACTTCTTCGAGGAGGCATTTATTGGTGTACTTTGGCAATTTTCATGTGGAGGATCTTCAACTAGGGTTTTTTCTTGATTATTCTTGGTGAAGTAAGTGGAAAATATGCATTTATTTATTGTAAATGAATTCTTATGTTTAATTTTACTTGTTTCATTTCTAAGATTATGAAATTTCTTGCTTGAACCCTAGGGGAAAGACATATGTTATTTTCTTTTTCTCCATATTCTTCCATGTGCTAGCATTTCTTGAAAGGCACCTATCTTGAAGTCGATACTAGAGCCCTACCATTGTATCACTCTAGTAACTTTACTTCCATTCCCAATTGCATATTTTATTACAATTTGTTCAAGGAAAGGAGAAATAATTAGGGCCTAACCTTTGTTACTTTCTAGCAATTATCTCTTGGAAGTGGATTTTTGAGGCCTTGGGATACCAACACCTTCCTTATCCTCTCCATCCCTTTGACATATCATTATGATTTCTATATTTCCTCTAATATTTT
>JZKD02S1251103.1:0-12268 GCA_000966675.3 Picea glauca
AAGGACAAGACATATTATATTACATAAATCATCAATCAATCAATCCTTTGACATCAATCAATCACTTGACATCAATCAATCAAACCATTGGCATCAATGACAACATGATCCAACATTAAATCCACTTGAAAAATGTTTATTAATTTAATTTTTTTAGCAAGATTACTACCTTTCTTTTCATAGTCTCTTCGGTTACAATGTAACTTTTAGAAAGCCTCCCCTCTAATTTTTGTATGATAATTGTCATGAAAATTTGCAATTCTTTTATTTTTTTATCCATCGACTTCTTTTTTATTTCATCCATATTATTTTCGATTTGATAACAATTTTCATCCATCTTATTTTCCATTTGAACCTTATTTTCATCCATCTTTTCCATCTATGCATTATTTTCATTCATATTATTTTCCATATGTGCATTATTTTCATTCATCTTATTTTCCAACTGTCCCATTTGGTGAAAAATCTCTTCTTTTTATTCTTCAATAATGGTTGAGTTCTCTGGAATTTTGTTTGGTAAATAAAATTTTGGAGCACTCTTTGGAGCCATGTAAACAAATACATTTCTTTTTCCTATTTATCACAAATTATGGTTATCCTTTAGGAGTGAGCTCAATGGAAAATTTTACAGGGTTCCCAGGACAAGGGAGTCTCAGTTGTTATAACTCTTTTATAGACATGCAAGGTCCAACAATAACATTAAGCCCAATATCTCAGGGCCCTAACTAAGGAGGCTCAATCGTGGCCTTAGTTGTACTACTCGACTACCCAGGTACTAGAGAGTCATCTCCTCAAGTGTTTCTCTTAGTGTACTATATAAACAACATGTCTGAATATATTGTCTAAGATTGGTTTCAAGTATACCTATGGGACTTCTCATATAACCAAAGGTACATTGAAGTGACATTCCATGTACAAGTATTGTTTGATGAAATACTAATTGAAATGGTACAAACAAGGGCTACATGGATTTACAACTAGGTGAAACAATATGTTTCCAACCACATGAAGGCATGTGTATTTTCTCGTCAACCTTGGTTTCCCTGCTTGTAATGGTATATATCACTTATTTACTTTTTATCCATGGACCCACCCCTCTTCCCCTCATGGCTTTCACCCTCCAAGAAGAAACCAATCATAAACTGAATAATGACCTTACTTACCTTGAGGTTCAAGTGAATACTCAAATTCCTGCCATTCATGCCAAAATGAACTACATCCAGGAGCAACCGGGTATCCAAATTGTTGAAGTCAATTCCACTCTCCAAAAATTCATGAACAAATTCCAAGGTCCTTCCTCCTCTGACCCACCTATCTATACTGAAGATGTTGAATCCAACCGACCTTTTCACTCTCATTCCAACTTCCTACCTCGTGACCCATATCTTCCTAGATTCGAGGTGAACAAATTTGATGGCTCGAATCCAACAACCCGAGTCACTCAAATAGAACACTATTTATCCTTGCATGACATTACTGATGAGTTGACCAAGATTCATTACATAATTATCTATTTGGATCCAGAATGATGGAAATGGTGGCAATGGTGTAGAAATGCATGTCAAGGGTATGTTGCTTGGTCACAATTTGTGGTTGAGTTGTATGGATGATTTGACATAGACACCCACCATTTAGAACATATGACCAAGTTGAAATAGGATGGAACATGGGAAGAATTTATTGTTTTCTTTGAGCACTTCGATTTCCAAATGGAGGACATGACATATGCTTTTCTCAAGGCATGTTTTATTAATGGCCTCAAGAATGAAATCTGAGCATTTTGGACACACCGACCACACAGAGGGGGGGGGGGGTGAATTAGTGTAGGACTCTTTATACACTTCTTTTAACACTTTAGCTAGAAACCACTTCAAACATTATTATTCATTCACAATTACCTACTTGCATATAAAAACATTCATCAATAATAATAAGACATCACCATAATGAACACAGAGACCGCCAGATATATGTGTAAGATTGTGTATTATGTGTTATAAGAGACTACAATCCCTGGGGTTTATCAACACCAAATGAAAAGAGAACCAAATCCAAGAGAGAACCAACTCTCAATACAATACCCAACCTGCAGATCCCAACACTAATTGAGATGTGAGGAATCCAACCTTCAAGTACAAGACCCAACTTGTAGATAACAAACAATATGTCAAATCTTTTCTACAATTCCAAGACATGTATCTATTGTAACATGCATGTATCCACACCCTTCTTAACTTCAACCCATGGATGTTCCCACCTCTATGCATTGCAACTCGAAGACTTATTTAGAACCCTTCCAATTTCATTGTTACTGCTTTATCAAAAATCTATCACCTTCATTGTCTCTGTCACAAATTTGTCATTGTCTTATCAATATGTATCTAATCATAAAAGCATGTGCCATACCATTCATCAAGTGTATACTAAAATACATACTATCTCAATCTTCTACCATGAATCAAAATATACATCAACAATGAATCATGAACTGGATCATCAACCATGTACAACCTTTGTCATATACCATATTATCAATCATATGCAGATCTGAAGAATTTCCAACAACCTATGCCTGTCCCTCATGCATACATCATCATATAGCATAGATATCTCTCAACCAAGTACAAGTAGCTCAAAATATGTGAACTATAAGAATCATTTCAAAACTGTACCATAATAAGAGTGTTGCTCACTGTTGGCACAGGGGCAGAACCAGGGTTCAGCTCCAAGAGTGCACCAACAATCCCTAACTACTGGCCCTTTCGGAAACACCTATGAGGTAGATGCAGTCTCACCCGAAGAAGCTATGGGGTGGGTTGCAGGACAGAGATGTCTACAACCAAAGGGAATATCAAGTGGATCTAGTACAAGAACAACACAACCTTCATATATCACTTATCAACTTAGATCTACTTCGCACATCTATCTATCAGATCTAACTCAGTAATGAAATAGTAGTATATCAAATGAAAAAGAACAGAGAATCAATCACACACATGACACAAGATATACGTGGTTCACCCTCTCTCTAGGGCTACGCCCACAAAACTTTTCTTTATAATATATTAAGATGAAGCATACAGTTCTTGTCTGTGCTCTTAGCTAGCAAATCTTCTTTCTTTGCTTCTTTGTCTCTCTCCTTCCTGTGCACCCAGCTGTAGGACTAAAAATTTCATCTTTTGGTTTGTTGTATTTGTGGAGTTAGACTTCGTGGAAAATAAGGTTTTGTGGCTAGTCCTGAAACTAGTCTAAAATAGGTGCTTCGGGTAAAAATGCAATAACTTCTTCATAACGTATCCAAATTCATTAAGACCAAATGTGTTGGTTAGAGTAAAGTCTTTAATATTCTCTGTACCATTTTCAGATCCATACAACAAATATTTCGTTCGGGGAATGATCTACAGGTTTTCTCTCTAGAATAAGCCATAATTCAACAAGGTATGCCATTTTTGCTATAACTCATTTTTTTAGAGGTTCCAAGTAGTGAAACCTGGAGGAATTGCATAAAATACATTGAAGAACATTATGTACTATTTTTCATATCTTTATTCATTATAGGTACATATTTATTATTATTGCAAGTTAGGGTTGTTGACTAATCCAAAATTAGTCATATGAGACTAAAGTAAAGTTTCATGAAAATGATAGTCTCTTGTTATTAAAGTTAAGGAAGATTTGTAGGTATGTGATCATATACACCAGGTCTATTATAGAGTTACAAATAATATTTGGATGATGAAATTGATGAGGGCGTTTGATTGAGCTATGTTATAGATAGAGGTTGTATAACAATGAGGTTGTGGCACATGGTTTGATGTAATGGTTTATGGTATCTGGTTATGGATAGTGTGATGTATTGATAGAGAAATTTTGATGGCTATATTGGCATATGTATTTGGTATATGGTTGAGGTACATGTTGGGTACATGGTTGAGACAAGTAGTTGATGAGATGGCACATACATGAGGTGTATAGTTGATGATGTTGGTACATCTTGATGAGTCATAGTTGGTGTGTAGTTGATGCATGATTGGTATGTACTTGGTACATGGTTGGAGGCACTTGTTAGTAGTATTGTTGACACATGGTTTATGGATGGCATAGCATACTTGTCTTGGTATATTATTAGAAGCATGTATTGATCTTGGTGATGATTATGAGTTGTTGTGATCCACATTTTTTAGAGTTTTCTTGGTGATTGATCTTGGTGAGTAGATCTAATTTGGTTGATAAGATTGATGAGATAGGTTGTTGTGAAATTTTATTTGTATAGGTTTGGTGCATGGTTGATGCACTTGTTTATGGTACAGGTTGAGGTATAGGTTGGTGCATGGTTGATGCACATGTTTATGGTACAGGTTGATTACAGGTTGTTTTGTACATGTTGTTACAGATTGTTTGGTGCAGGTTGATTGGTACATGTTTACATCAGTATATCTCACAGTGATAGTGTGACAGTGGTTCCATAATTATACTTCTACGTTAGAGAATTTGGACGGGGAAAGGACATGTGGTTGTAGCCATCTTCCATTTGTAGTCAAAGAACATAGGGGGTTGTAGCCTCCTTCTAGTTGTAGCCAGAGAACTGGGGATTTGGAGCTTCTCTCAGGTTGTAGACTGAGAAACTAGGGGGTTGGAGCCTCCTTCCAGTTGCAGCAGGAAAACAAAGGAAGTTGGTGCTTCCAATGAATGTAATTTTTAAAGACATATAAGAAAAAACATTCCATGATTTTCTCCCTCTTTTGGTTTCCATGTAAAAACACTGGTATACTGTGTATATGTATGATTGTTCATTTGTTCATTGTCCAATTACTCTACAACTATTGGATGATAATGCTACATTGATATAATACTTTCATTTTATGGTTAAAAGGATTATTATTTCTNTTGTTGACTAATCCAAAATTAGTCATATGAGACTAAAGTAAAGTTTCATGAAAATGATAGTCTCTTGTTATTAAAGTTAAGGAAGATTTGTAGGTATGTGATCATATACACCAGGTCTATTATAGAGTTACAAATAATATTTGGATGATGAAATTGATGAGGGCGTTTGATTGAGCTATGTTATAGATAGAGGTTGTATAACAATGAGGTTGTGGCACATGGTTTGATGTAATGGTTTATGGTATCTGGTTATGGATAGTGTGATGTATTGATAGAGAAATTTTGATGGCTATATTGGCATATGTATTTGGTATATGGTTGAGGTACATGTTGGGTACATGGTTGAGACAAGTAGTTGATGAGATGGCACATACATGAGGTGTATAGTTGATGATGTTGGTACATCTTGATGAGTCATAGTTGGTGTGTAGTTGATGCATGATTGGTATGTACTTGGTACATGGTTGGAGGCACTTGTTAGTAGTATTGTTGACACATGGTTTATGGATGGCATAGCATACTTGTCTTGGTATATTATTAGAAGCATGTATTGATCTTGGTGATGATTATGAGTTGTTGTGATCCACATTTTTTAGAGTTTTCTTGGTGATTGATCTTGGTGAGTAGATCTAATTTGGTTGATAAGATTGATGAGATAGGTTGTTGTGAAATTTTATTTGTATAGGTTTGGTGCATGGTTGATGCACTTATTTATGGTACAGGTTGAGGTATAGGTTGGTGCATGGTTGATTCACATGTTTATGGTATAGGTTGATTACAGGTTGTTTTGTACATGTTGTTACAGATTGTTTGGTGCAGGTTGATTGGTACATGTTTACATCAGTATATCTCACAGTGATAGTGTGATAGTGGTTCCATAATTATACTTCTACGTCAGAGAATTTGGACGGGGAAAGGACAGGTGGTTGTAGCCATCTTCCAGTTGTAGTCAAAGAACATAGGGGGTTGTAGCCTCCTTCTAGTTGTAGCCAGAGAACTGGGGAGTTGGAGCTTCTCTCAGGTTGTAGACTGAGAAACTAGGGGGTTGGAGCCTCCTTCCAGTTGCAGTAGGAAAACAAAGGAAGTTGGTGCTTCCAATGAATGTAATTTTTAAACACATATAAGAAAAAACATTCCATGATTTTCTCCCTCTTTTGGTTTCCATGTAAAAACACTGGTATACTGTGTATATGTATGATTGCTCATTTGTTCATTGTCCATTTACTCTACAACTATTGGATGATAATGCTACATTGATATAATACTTTCATTTTATGGTTAAAAGGATTATTATTTCTCTATTACTGATTCACCCCCCCTCCTTAGTAATCCAATAATTGGTATCAGAGCAGGTTCCCTCAGAAATCAATTTAACCACTGGAATGAGATCATGGATTATTATGAGAATGGAGTACCACTATTTAATGGTCAGAATGGGTTAAACTATGAGATATGGAGCATAAGCATGGAAGTATTTTTACAGGCACATGGGCATTATATTTGGCTATCAATCATTATATGATATGATAGTTCAAAAAGGGAAAAGATTGCAGCCAAGAAAGAATTGAAGAAGAATAACAAAATAACAATGGATTTCATCTAGGAAGGATTACATAATCTGGTAAGAGAAAATGTTGGTAAATATTCATCAGCCAAAGAACTTTGGGATAAGTTACATGACATATATTCTTCACCCATCACAGATTCATAAAATGCCAAAGAAGATGCAGGTATAGATCAAGAAGAAATATGTTCACCATGTCAAACAGATTCAGAAGATGAATAATACATAATCAATAGAGGTATGTTGTTTTTCTTTAATTGTGAAAAACGTGGACATCTTGAAATAGAATGCCATGAAGGAAATGAGATAGAAAAACTAATTGAAAAAAAGACAATTATGAAGAAGAATTGATTAGTGCTTTATATGAACTAAGAAAAGAAAGAGAAGAAAACAAGTTACTCAAGAAATAATTGATGAACCAAAAGGAAAATGTTCACATTTTTTAAGAAGCTCAACAGGTCATCGAGAAATTAAGAACTCAGCTAGAAGAGGCCAGAAAGATCGAAGAAACTATTGAATATCAAAAGAAGTATTTGGAAGCCAATAGAGCAACACAGAAGGAATAAGAAGAAATGAGAGAGAAGATGAGAATATATTGACAGATCATCTTAAGGAAAGAACTAACGATTTAAACCATGTTGAGGCAGAGTTTGGTCAAGAAGAGAAATGACTTGAAGAAGAAATAATCACATTAAAAATCCATCTTGAAAAAGCTAAAATAATAGAAGAATTCATGAAGTCTCAGATAATTAAGAAAGAAGAAAAGTTTGAGAAGATTGAATAAGAATTCGTCACATTGAGATGTAAAATCGTCAAGCTCAACAAGAACGTTGAAGAGACAGAAACATTCACATCAGTTATAGACAATGAAGAGAACCACTCTAGGTTGCTAGAAAATAAGAATGAATAAAATAGATAGACTTATGCAGAAATACTCAAAGGAAGGAATCATGGTCAACCAGAATCTAAGAAAACTATTGAAGATACATCTTCAAGAAGACCATCCATGTTCAAGCCACAAAGAAGGTTCAATCATGATCATGATCAGTCAAGGCATAAATTCAGAAGGACTACACCACAAAGAAGATCATTCACTCCCAGGTATGCACATTTATTTCATGGTCATTGTTTTTATTGTACTAATTTTGGACATAAGGTTGCAAATTGCAGGGATTATAAACTAAATTTTCAAGAAAGAAATACTTATGTGGCTTCAGGTAACATTGAATGTTACAAATGTCATAACTATGGACACATAGCTCATGATTGTAGAATCATGATCAATTCTTCCATGAAAGAGAACACTGATATCATATATAGAAAATTATGGATAAGAAAACATGAAGAACTAATGAACAAAGACCAGGTCCCAGAGATCGCAAGTTTGACAACAAAACGAGATGAAGAAAAATATACAAAGAAAAATAAAGATGTCAGATACAGAAAGGTTTGGAAAATAGATGAAAGAAAAGAAGGACAGATAAATAAGGAACATGTTCAAGAGATTTTACTTTAAGGAATTGTAGTGAAAGATGAATCCATAGACAAAAAGAAAGAAGTCGAATCTCAGAGAGATAATGAATCTACCAATGAAGATGATGATGAATACACATCAGAGAAGGAATTTTTTTGAGTCATCCGACTTAGAGACTCCCAGGTAATATGAATATTAGACAGGGGGAGTCTATGTGATAGCTATGACAGACCAAAGAACCATCCTTTGAGAAGCTTGCACATTTTGAGTAGAAATATCCAAAGCAGTCAGTTAGCAAAAGTATAGTTTGATAGATTAATGAGTCGTAGTAGTGAAGAGTTAATGATAGTATAGTGATAAATGGGTCAGCATTATGGACAATTGTGCACTAGAGTATTGGACATTATGGACAGAGATGGATTCATAAGAACACCTAGCAGGTTTGGACAGATATATGATAGTGGACGAGAGAATGGATTCACAGATTGGTTCAAAGAGTGGTTAAGAGACAAAAAAAACATTATCATAATGGATGATAATTACACAGGAAATGGATCGAACAATGCTAATGGATTCCAAATYGACATATATATTTTTTGGACACATGAAGTGCAGACAACAACCTCTACATCAAGGTAACTCAAGATASTATTTTATTAATTGAACTTTATGCTGATGATATTATTTTTGTTAGCATCGATGACAGGTTAAGCCAGAAATTTGCAAAGCATATGCAAAATGAATTTGAAATGTCATTACTCAGAGAACTATCCTTCTTTCTAGGTCTTCAGATATGTCAAAGAAACCAATGAATTTTTATTTCTCAAACTAAGTATATCAGAGAAATGCTAAAGAGGTTCAAAATGGAAGATTGCAAACCAGTTACCAATCATATGCAAACTAGTTTCAAATTAAGCAAAGATGATGATTCAAAGTCTACAGACTAGAGNAGAGTTTTCTTGGTGATTGATCTTGGTGAGTAGATCTAATTTGGTTGATAAGATTGATGAGATAGGTT
This sequence comes from Picea glauca, assembly GCA_000966675.3. NCBI lineage: Eukaryota > Viridiplantae > Streptophyta > Pinopsida > Pinales > Pinaceae > Picea > Picea glauca. The sequence continues at coordinate 8,944 of JZKD02S1251103.1, forward strand.
GTTGTGAAATTTTATTTGTATAGGTTTGGTGCATGGTTGATGCACTTATTTATGGTACAGGTTGAGGTATAGGTTGGTGCATGGTTGATTCACATGTTTATGGTATAGGTTGATTACAGGTTGTTTTGTACATGTTGTTACAGATTGTTTGGTGCAGGTTGATTGGTACATGTTTACATCAGTATATCTCACAGTGATAGTGTGATAGTGGTTCCATAATTATACTTCTACGTCAGAGAATTTGGACGGGGAAAGGACAGGTGGTTGTAGCCATCTTCCAGTTGTAGTCAAAGAACATAGGGGGTTGTAGCCTCCTTCTAGTTGTAGCCAGAGAACTGGGGAGTTGGAGCTTCTCTCAGGTTGTAGACTGAGAAACTAGGGGGTTGGAGCCTCCTTCCAGTTGCAGTAGGAAAACAAAGGAAGTTGGTGCTTCCAATGAATGTAATTTTTAAACACATATAAGAAAAAACATTCCATGATTTTCTCCCTCTTTTGGTTTCCATGTAAAAACACTGGTATACTGTGTATATGTATGATTGCTCATTTGTTCATTGTCCATTTACTCTACAACTATTGGATGATAATGCTACATTGATATAATACTTTCATTTTATGGTTAAAAGGATTATTATTTCTCTATTACTGATTCACCCCCCCTCCTTAGTAATCCAATAATTGGTATCAGAGCAGGTTCCCTCAGAAATCAATTTAACCACTGGAATGAGATCATGGATTATTATGAGAATGGAGTACCACTATTTAATGGTCAGAATGGGTTAAACTATGAGATATGGAGCATAAGCATGGAAGTATTTTTACAGGCACATGGGCATTATATTTGGCTATCAATCATTATATGATATGATAGTTCAAAAAGGGAAAAGATTGCAGCCAAGAAAGAATTGAAGAAGAATAACAAAATAACAATGGATTTCATCTAGGAAGGATTACATAATCTGGTAAGAGAAAATGTTGGTAAATATTCATCAGCCAAAGAACTTTGGGATAAGTTACATGACATATATTCTTCACCCATCACAGATTCATAAAATGCCAAAGAAGATGCAGGTATAGATCAAGAAGAAATATGTTCACCATGTCAAACAGATTCAGAAGATGAATAATACATAATCAATAGAGGTATGTTGTTTTTCTTTAATTGTGAAAAACGTGGACATCTTGAAATAGAATGCCATGAAGGAAATGAGATAGAAAAACTAATTGAAAAAAAGACAATTATGAAGAAGAATTGATTAGTGCTTTATATGAACTAAGAAAAGAAAGAGAAGAAAACAAGTTACTCAAGAAATAATTGATGAACCAAAAGGAAAATGTTCACATTTTTTAAGAAGCTCAACAGGTCATCGAGAAATTAAGAACTCAGCTAGAAGAGGCCAGAAAGATCGAAGAAACTATTGAATATCAAAAGAAGTATTTGGAAGCCAATAGAGCAACACAGAAGGAATAAGAAGAAATGAGAGAGAAGATGAGAATATATTGACAGATCATCTTAAGGAAAGAACTAACGATTTAAACCATGTTGAGGCAGAGTTTGGTCAAGAAGAGAAATGACTTGAAGAAGAAATAATCACATTAAAAATCCATCTTGAAAAAGCTAAAATAATAGAAGAATTCATGAAGTCTCAGATAATTAAGAAAGAAGAAAAGTTTGAGAAGATTGAATAAGAATTCGTCACATTGAGATGTAAAATCGTCAAGCTCAACAAGAACGTTGAAGAGACAGAAACATTCACATCAGTTATAGACAATGAAGAGAACCACTCTAGGTTGCTAGAAAATAAGAATGAATAAAATAGATAGACTTATGCAGAAATACTCAAAGGAAGGAATCATGGTCAACCAGAATCTAAGAAAACTATTGAAGATACATCTTCAAGAAGACCATCCATGTTCAAGCCACAAAGAAGGTTCAATCATGATCATGATCAGTCAAGGCATAAATTCAGAAGGACTACACCACAAAGAAGATCATTCACTCCCAGGTATGCACATTTATTTCATGGTCATTGTTTTTATTGTACTAATTTTGGACATAAGGTTGCAAATTGCAGGGATTATAAACTAAATTTTCAAGAAAGAAATACTTATGTGGCTTCAGGTAACATTGAATGTTACAAATGTCATAACTATGGACACATAGCTCATGATTGTAGAATCATGATCAATTCTTCCATGAAAGAGAACACTGATATCATATATAGAAAATTATGGATAAGAAAACATGAAGAACTAATGAACAAAGACCAGGTCCCAGAGATCGCAAGTTTGACAACAAAACGAGATGAAGAAAAATATACAAAGAAAAATAAAGATGTCAGATACAGAAAGGTTTGGAAAATAGATGAAAGAAAAGAAGGACAGATAAATAAGGAACATGTTCAAGAGATTTTACTTTAAGGAATTGTAGTGAAAGATGAATCCATAGACAAAAAGAAAGAAGTCGAATCTCAGAGAGATAATGAATCTACCAATGAAGATGATGATGAATACACATCAAAGAAGGAATTTTTCTGAGTCATCCGGCTTAGAGACTCCCAGGTAATATGAATATTAGACAGGGGGAGTCTATGTGATATCTATGACAGACCAAAGAACCATCCTTTGAGAAGCTTGCACATTTTGAGTAGAAAGATCCAAAGCAGTCAGTTAGCAGAAGTATAGTTTGATAGATTAATGAGTTGTAGTAGTGAAGAGTTAATGATAGTATAGTGATAAATGGGTCAGCATTATGGACAATTGTGCACTAGAGTCTTGGACATTATGGACAGAGATGGATTCATAAGAACACCTAGCAGGTTTGGACAGATATATGATAGTGGATGAGAGAATGGATTCACAGATTGGTTCAAAGAGTGGTTAAGAGACAAAAAAAACATTATCATAATGGATGATAATTACACAGGAAATGGATCGAACAATGCTAATGGATTCCAAATCGACATATATATTTTTTGGACACATGAAGTGCAGACAACAACCTCTACATCAAGGTAACTCAAGATAGTATTTTATTAATTGAACTTTATGCTGATGATATTATTTTTGTTAGCATCGATGACAGGTTAAGCCAGAAATTTGCAAAGCATATGCAAAATGAATTTGAAATGTCATTACTCAGAGAACTATCCTTCTTTCTAGGTCTTCAGATATGTCAAAGAAACCAATGAATTTTTATTTCTCAAACTAAGTATATCAGAGAAATGCTAAAGAGGTTCAAAATGGAAGATTGCAAACCAGTTACCAATCATATGCAAACTAGTTTCAAATTAAGCAAAGATGATGATTCAAAGTCTACAGACTAGAG
>JZKD02S1251114.1:0-12268 GCA_000966675.3 Picea glauca
CCAGATATTATATGCAATCTTATATATGTTTCTACAGGTGTGAAGAGTATTTTACCTATCATTACTATCCATCCACATATACTATTCCATAGGTATTTTTGTTAGCATAATAGGTCTTCTCCATGTTTCCACACATTAAGTTAAAACTTTCTGAGTTACATAGTTGAAATCCTTGGTTTTTCAAGTGACTGATGTATTTCTAAATGGATATGAGTTTATAATGTCATCCGATATGATCCTCTTTTCCTCCGCATTATTGATCTTTTTAAAGTTACCAAGCTTACACCCTTCTACATTCGGGGAGTGATTTCTTGGAGTGATAACAAAATGGCATCATTGTCAAGGAACGAAAGTGAAAGTAGAGTTTCCCTGGGATAATGACATAGATCTATTTCTTGATGGTAGACAAGAGACAGACATAATATTCATCTGTAATCATTTTCATAGCAAATCCACATTAAAGACTCCATTGGGGAGGATCCGGTTGATAAAAGATGAAGAGGCTGAATTCAAAATCCAGGTATTAGTTCATTAGTTTGCTTCATGAACTGTTGTTTTTCTTTATTAGCTCCTTCATATATTTCCCTTCACATGTTAAAAGAATTATCCTTTGTTTTGTATATTCTGAGGATTATCAGACTTCTTTTATATATCCATCTTTAGAAGAAGATTTGCAGCCTGCTTTCATTGTAGATGTTGATTCAATCATTTTTCCTCAGCCTGCTCATAAACATGACCACTATATTTCTTTTCCTTCAGAATCTSATCAACCATGTGATCTTGAAGAAATTAAAATTGTTTCAAAACCCTGTGAGATTTCAACTCCTCTTTCCATAACTTATGAATCTTGTCAACAACTTGMTATCTCTCATGATAAGCCCRTAGCCTTTCAAATCAAAATCAGGATGAAGATGTTTAAGTCTTTAAAGTTGCCTTCTCTTCTTCATCCTTATCCTMTTGACTKTTATGAATATCTACCCCAKTTTTCTGGAGAGAATCAAGCTTCAACTGAAAGACATTTTGAATCCTTTGAAGATTTTATTGATCATTTTCAGATTGATCATGAAGATGTGATCATGAGATTTTTCTATAAATATTTGATTAGAGATGTTGTTGTTTGGTTTAAGAGTTTGAGAGTAGATTCCATCGACTCTTGGATTAAATTATCTAATGTTTTTGTGAAGAATTGGGGTGAACATAAATCACCAGATTCTTACCTTGCTGATTTCTATGCTTTGGAGAGAGAACAAAATGAAAATTTGTCTGCTTTTGATCGAATATTTTGCATCATATAAAATTCTATGCCTTTAGAGATCAGGCCCACAGAGACAACTGCCATGATATATTATGTGATGGGACTGCAGTCAAAACTTTCCCTTCTTCTGCTAGAAAGAAAATCTTCGTCATTAAACATGTTGTTTGAAGATGCCTTAGAGGTGGAGGAAAACATTTGTTCTTGAAGGAGAATCCTAGAGCAGGTTTATTTTGAAAACCATCATCTACCCGAGCCAACATAATGTCAGAACAATTCATATTTTGAACAGGAAGGTAATGATTATGAGGAAGATTTAGAACAACAACAGGCAACTGAAATTGTTTTGGATTGTGAATTAAATTCTTGAACATTGGCAGAGCATTCCAGAGACAGGTATTCATGTAAAATTTATGATCAGTTTACAAATTATGTTGAACCTATGATAACTAATGATTGTATAGACAACTACATTTTTAGAGATAACCATAATCTCTTTCATTCAAACCCTTCTCTATTATCATCTACTGAACATTATTTTGAAGAGAAGTCCATAGTGTTTGATGATCACAAGGCAATCACAAAAGAACAAGAAAGTAATCAATGTTCTAACAGAGGAGCAGTCATAGATATGGAACTTTTCCTAAAGATCAGGAGTTTTCTGATTTCATTTTCAAAGATCCAGTAGCAGCCTTCATAGAATCATACCTTTTAGAAAATTTGAAAGTTTCAGACTTCTTAAGCTTCCACATATTTCCTGTTGATATTGGTTTTGTGAAAGATTTTTATTCATTGATGTTGCATTCCAAAAATTAGGTATTGATCAACGAGAATGATGAAATCATTTCAGTATTAAAATTTCTTGGATGGCTGCTATGGAAATCAACCTTTACCTAACCAAATTGTAGAGCTAGTTAGGGTAGATAGGATAGAAAATAAGCTTTCTTCCCAATCATTTATTTTCTTTCACTTTACAACAGATGCAACAGTTACCTTGTGTGAATAAAGGCATTCTTGAATATGTACAGAGATCTTTACATAGGTCATGAAATATTTTCAGAAAGAGGTGAATGGATGACTCTATGCCCAATGGAACACTGACTCCATCCCCAATGGAACACTAGAGACTAAGCTATGGATTTTATTTTTCTAGGAAAGGCATTAGATCTATGGTTCTTGGAAACCTCACAAGGAGGTATCCATCCTAGTTGGAGCCATATGTTAGCGATAAAAAATGATTTTCTAATTATTTTGATATCACATGATAAATAATTATAAGGTAAAGGATTTATTTATAAATCTTAAAATCTTTGAGACAAGCTCTTAGAACTATATCATTCCAACACATAAATCAAATTGCATTTCAAAATAGACCAAAAACTGATTTTTAGCTTTCAGTGGCTAAGTGGTAAAATTACAGGGTTGTAAGCCGCCGAAAGTTAGGGCTTTCAGTGGCTAAATCAGATTTTCAAGGGCAAATGAGCTGCCGAAAGTGCAGAAGAGTTTGTTTTCACTATGTTGAGTCATCATTTTCAAATGATGATTATGAGCTACTGGAGAATCATTTTGAGAAACAGGCAGATAATTTTGTTACTAAGACATAAAGGAACAATAAACTCTCTCAATTTTCCTACAAGTGTCATATATTTGGAGAATCAAATTCATCTCTGAGCCCTAATTTTTGGATCTCAGAATTTCCCTGTTTGACACATGTTTTTGAAATACAGATCCTGGGCAAATGAAAATGAATCTCAAATAACTGAGAGAGGTTTTTTCTAAAAACAAACCAATATACAAAAACCTCTTCCATCTTGTACACAACTATTTTTATTTGAGATATATAGGTCAATATTTTAGCAGCATATTTCCAACAATTTATCTTTTCCAACCACCTCACAAGTTCGAATTTGAGATAGGAAAAGAGGTTATCAGATCCATCTTTTAAGGATATTGAGACTGATTTGTAAAATTTATTTAAAGCCCACAGAGACACAGTTCATGGGAGTATAACAGTCTGAGGAATGTGGTTCTATTCTTGAAGACTTCTACATTTCATCCTTTGGAGATGTTCATTAATATATCTTGACATCGAGCTTCTTTCATTGTGTTACTTAGTTTTCCATTTCCTTTCTTTCCAAGTTTATGTATATTCAATGGAAGAAGGTTGTCATCCCATCTCTTCATTGGTATACTAAACTTGAATAATTTTCTTCTGATGTTTGTTTTAATGCCAGATAGTTGTTATCCTATTGGTGCATTCATAAGCTAAAGTTGCAAGTATTTACCTGTTGGGTCTGGACATATATTATATGCAATATTATATATGTTTCTGCTGGTGTGAAGAGTATTTTACCTATCATTACTGGTCATCCACATATATTATTGTATAGGTATTCCTGTTAGCATAATAGGTCTTCTCCATGTTTCCACACATTAAGTTAAAACTTTCTGAGTTACATAGTTGAAAGCGTTGGTTTTTCAAGTGACTGATGTATTTCTAAATGGATATGAGTTTATAATGTCATTCGATCTAATCCTCTTTTCCTCCACATTATTGATCTTTTTAAAGTTACCAATATTACACCCTTCTATAGTTGGGGAGTGATTTCTTGGAGTAATAACATAACCCATACTTAATTGTGGAATAATGAGATGAATAAAAATGAATTTGTTAGTGAAACTATCCTATATGGATAATGTTTGTCATGCCATTTCTGGTGGTATGTGGAATGTCACATAACTCCTCACGGTTAGAGAGTTATGACCATATGAAGTTGGATAACTGCTCATGAGTCTTATAGAAGTCCCCAAGGGTCAAAGTGCTTTGCAAAGGAATTTATTTTAAATGAAGAAGCCCTAAAATAAGGAAAGTGCAATGTTACATGAAGATATGAATAAGAGGCAAAGCTCATGCATTAAGAACACACTTGTACATTTTTGTATATCTATTTTCTTGAGTAAAGCTTCTTGTAAATACTTGTGGATACATCTGAAGTGGCGAACATCCGAGGTAGCATGAAGGGTTGACGGAGAAATTCTCATATTTACAGAAAACCCCATTTTCTGAGGCATACATGGGTTGTCTATGGATAGGGTGTGTACAATACATGGGTTGTCTGTGTATAGGGAGCATATGTACGTGGGTTGGATGTGTATAGGGTGAGTACATGTTGATAAATCCATGAAACTTGAGAATATGAAGGTTTAGCGGTTCTAGACTCTGAAATCAAGCTCCTAGGAAGGTCTAGAGTGCTCAGATACATCAGATCCATCCATTGGTTCAAAAGCTATGTCTTATTTCTATGAATAGTTGGATTTTGATGTATGCATGAGGAATGGAAATGGAGATTTGAGGATTCTCCCTAGAAAGACTAGTGGCTACATGGGATCTTCTGTATAAGTAAGATCTACAGAAATACAGTGTTGGTATATTTATCATTGATACTTCTTGTTGAGGAATATCTTGTATTTCTTGGCATATGGATAAGATTTTTTATGGTACATGGTTGAGATCTTGTATTTATTGATGTATTGAGAAGTTGAATATCATAAAGTGGTTGATGACTAAGATCATGTGAGGGATATTATACTTATTCATGATTACACATACCTATATGGCACATGACTAGAGAGAGACATACTTGACTTGAGTAGAGGTTATGTATGAGGATGAATGCACAAGGTACAATTATAGTCTGGATATAGTGACAGGTTATAGATCTATGTGAAAGAAGTTACAGAGGGTCAAAAGTTTTCAAGTGAAAGGAAACCCTATTTTTAGAAGGCATACACGGGTTGCATAACAAATAGGGTGCGTACATACGTGGGATACATCACTATAGGTCGTGTATCTATTGTATTTTTGTAGATAAATGTTTAGTTCAGGTACAGTTGATTACAGGGAATTTGTACAGATTGGATATAGGGTAGTGGTACAGGTTGATACATTTGTACAATAGTATATCTCACAGTGACAGGTTGATAGTGGTTCCATCATTCTACTTCTACTTCAAGGCGGTTGGACGAGGAAAGGATATGTGGTTGTAGCCTTCTCTCGGTTGTAGCTAGAGAACATAGGGGGTTGTAGCCTCCTTCTGGTTGTAGCCAGAGAATTGGGGAGTTGGAGATTCCCTTAGGTTGTAGCCTGAGAGACCAGGGGGTTGGAGCCTCCTTCCAGTTGCAGCTGGGAAACAAAGGAAGTTAGTGCTCCCATTGAATGTAATTCTTCAAGACATATAATAAAAAGCATTATGTCGTTTTCTCTTGATTTGGGTTTCCACATAAAACACTAGTGTAATGTGTATGTGTTTGATTGTTTATTTATTATTTCTCATTAGTGGTTAATAATTCTACATTGATATAACATTTGAAGAAAAAGGATTATAATTACACTATTACTGATTCACCCCCCCCCCTCTCAGTAATCCAACATTAAGTGCAACCCACACAAGTCTGGTATGGATTGCCTCTTTCCACAAGAGCTCCTGAAGAAAAGGGTGAAAGAAGAATTAGTAGGGCCAAGTTCCGACCCAACAACATAGAAGAAAAAGTTCCAAATGTTGTTGGACTCAGAAGAAGATGAGGAAGGGGAATTCCTGGAGTCGAAGAAGAGGACATTACCAATGTTTCCACAGATCCGAGAACATGTTTTTTTATCATGTAAGGATGTGAATGAAATACTTTTCATTTCATTTATAGGAGATGTCTCGATAATGAAACCTTGAACCAGGGTTTTCCTAGCCAAAGTGATCAATCCATAGCCGATATCCTCGGATCTACCTCATACCAGGGCCACCACTCATGATGCCTAGGCTATGATTAAAATCATAGATATCCTGAGCCAAATGTCATAGACTACATGACCATCATCACCAATCAATCCCCATCGCCACCACAAGACACCATCATTCCCTCCCAACCCACTTCGGTCGAGCCCATGCAGCTGAATATCCCTGAACTTTATGAGAATGTAGCATAACCCACTACCTTGACTAACGAAGCCTTCAACTAGCCAGTCACTCTAGCAGTACCCATTTTGTTCACTCTACCCTCAGTAGAAAATAAAAAAACTGAGATCCCATCACTTGCTCCAATACCACAAGTTCTAGGACCCTAGAGTCCTCTCTCAATAGTCAATGTTGAGATTCCCATCATCCAAAGCAAGACTTTAGAAGTTTCAATACATATAGAGGAAGGAGAACAATTGGTTTAGAAAGAACCCCAAACAACATCAGGGTAGAGAGAAGCATCCCTGAAAGAACAGTTGGATCCAATACTCCATAATCCACAACAATGCTTAGAAATTTTACAATTGTGCATAAAAAAAATAGATGTTCTCCCTCTACTTCCAACGGCTCTAAATACTAGACTTTCACATCAACTGCAAGGTCCATCCCCTAGGGAAGAAGAGGTAGAGACACCCTCTGAACATTTGATTTCTATTGGAATGCCACTAGAAGTTTGATTACCCCTAGATGCCACTACTTCATCTGGTGACCTTGCTCAATTTCCGACAACGCAACTAGTGGGAATAATCAGAGCCTCAACTGAGAAATTGGAGTAGAGGATCCACTAGACTGAATGAGAAACCAACTTATGGAAGAAATAAGGACTCCTAGTGCATACACACAGAACACCAAAGGAATACTTAAATATTCAGGAAGATCATAATGTCGATAAGGTGAAGGAAAAGTTAATAGAGGCTTGGACAATGATTAGAAAGACAATGCCTTAGCTACCATAATCCAGCGCAACAAGCGATATTGTGGAGAAGATCGAATTAATTCAGGTAACATGTTCTGAGCTGGAAGAATGAGTGAAATATATCAAAGTACAGTTGCAGGAAAGCAAGAAAGAAGCTGAACTACAACCTAGGAAGCTACAAGAGAAAATGGAAAAATTTGTTTTGGAAGGAAACAATGCACGAGTAACCTTTCATAAAAGGACTACAAAGTGCACAATGATTTTTAAAGAGGTTAGTGATTGGATGGGAATCATTTTGAGGCACAACCAAAGATTGGAGGACTTGCACTTGCAGATCCAATCGCTTAATGAAGAATCAACCAACACCATGGATCCGTTGGAACAATAAGAAAAATTTGACAAGATCCAACAAGCGGAAAATGATCTGAATGAATTATTTGAAGCTCAAACTATGGATAAGAAAGAACTAAGCTATTTTTGACCTATAGTCCAGACATATTACCAACATATGCATCAAGTGGATGCCATAGCTAACTTGGAATGGAACTCTCTAGTTGTGTCCAAGCCAAAAGAATGCATTACAGATGCCACCCAACAATTTGTTATTGAAGCTTCACTACTTATGATAAAGTGGTAGGACAAATTGTACAACTTCCAAGGAGTCAGGAGAAGAGCCCTAAAACTAKTACCTAAGTTGGGCGCTTCATTTGAAGAAGATAAAGAAGAAATAATCCAAGCTGAAAATGGAAGAAACTTAGAACCATAAGGAAAGGAAGAACAACAAGCTAACCCAGAGTCCACRRAAAAAATAAAGACTTGACTCGGGGAGAGTAAAGGATTGTGGTCGGAGCTTGTTGGGCCCTTCATTTTGATGAATAGAAGTTGAACAAGTTATATTACAGATTCATTTTGGTGAATAGAAGTTGCACAAGATGCTTAGGAGTTGGATAACGGACTAAAGGGAAAAAAACAAAAAGCGATTGGAAGGACATCAAAACATCAGTTTTGAAGAAAGAAGTTGTAACAATTTCAAGAAGAAGGGATAAATCTTAGGCTCTCAACCAACAAACCTAGATCAGATTATATATATACGGGATCCATATGATTGTAAAGGGGTTGGGCTGGGATTGTTGTTCTTGCTAGAGTCATTGTTGTTATCATCCATATTGTCAGTTTAGCTAAAGTTCTAGATTCTTAATTCAGAACCAAACTTAAAATGTAATGGAGTCATGTCATGTTGTCACATTGAAATATCAAGGTGTTGAGATAACCTTGTCTCTTAGTAGTAAAGAGAATTTTATATTAGCTTTGGCATGACCAATTTGTAGTTGTAACTCAATCTGATCTTGTATTTTGAGAGGAAACATGGTATATAATAATACAATGGGAGACCCAAATTTTATTTAAGATAACTTGTTTATTTAGTCTTATGAATGTATTGAATGGTCTATTATATTTATGTCTGAAATGCTTAATTTGTTATAGATTTCTTGTGAATATCCTCGCAACTTGATTTTCTTCATTCTCGGTTAGGAAATGTTCAAATATGCTACATGTTTAATCTAGCTTGTGCAAGACTGATATGACTCTTGATACTTCATATATTTGTCTAAGTATTCTCCTTACCCTTCCCTCTCTTTCTTGTCTCAGTTTCTCTTCGAGTGAGACTTCTTCCCTCCCCAATAGATGAAAATGTTAGTGATCTAGACTACTTAAGTACCTTTTGTTGGAAACTATAAGAGGACCCTAGTTTGATTACTTTTGTGCCAATAATACCCAAACAAGAAAATAATTTTTTCCACAAATGTCCAATGAAGATGGGATCTCTGTCACTTATGATAATATTTGGGCTTCTATGTAGCTTTTGAATTGTCTCCATGAATGCAATGGAAACTGTACTAGCTTTGAAAGGATGAGAGAGTGCACAAAATGTGTGTACTTGGTCTATCTATCAACAATCACCATCATGACACTCTTTCCTTCAAAATTTGGTAACCCTATGATGAAATCCATGGAAACCTCCTCCCAACGTGGACTTGGGATGGCTAATGGTTTTAAAATACCTGGGGTATTAAATGTTTCCACCTTATTTTGTTTGAAAACCAAACATTCTACCACAAACCTTTGAACATCAGTTTTAAGGCCATCCCAAAATAATTCCTTCTTGACCCTATGGTAGGTTTTCAAAAATCTTGATTTCCCTCCTACCAGAGAAGTGTGCAATTCCATGAGTACCTTTTGTTTGAGTTGGGATTTCTTACATAAATATAAGTGATATTTGTACCATAATCAATCATTTTTTCATGTAAATCTATCTAATGCACTGGAATCCTACTGCAACCTTTGAATGAGAGTTCACATGTTTTCATCATTCTTCCATTCATCCCTCGCTTATATTATCCAATCAGGTTGGATGATAGAGATAGCACAGAGAAAGGCATCAACATCTTCATCCTTTCTTGAGAGTGCATATGCCACAAAATTTTTCTTCCCTTTTTTGTAGATGATTTCAAAATCATAACCCAACATCTTGGTTACCCATTTTTGTTGTTCTTCTAAAGATAGTCTTTGTTCCAAGAAGTATTTAAGACTATCATGATATTTTCTAACCTTGAAGTGCCTATCTATTAGGTAAGGATGCCATTTCTTCAATGCATTTAGTATTTCAATCATTTCCTTCTCATAAATGGGTTTGTGTAATTCATTTCCCTTGAGTGGTTGAATTTCAAAAGAAAGGGGCCGTATTTCTTGCATTAGAATAGTACCAATGCCATTTCCCGAGGCATCACATTCCACAATAAAGGTTTTCGTGAAGTCTGGTGTGGTCAAGATAGGAGCTTTGGTCATCGCCTCTTTAAGTTGTTCAAAAGCTTGAGTTTCCTCTGGATTCCATGAAAATGAATCCTTCTTAGATAATGTCATTAAAGGTGTTGCTATTCTTCTAGAGTTCAAAACAAACTTGTGGTAGTAACTTGTCAAACCCAAAAATCCTCTAATATTATTCAATGTTTTGGGAATTGACCAGTCCATCATGGCCTTAATCTTTTTAGGGTCTACCTTGACACCTTCATGAGATACAATATGACCCAAATACTCTACCTCATTCACCCCAAAGAAACATTTGTATGGTTAGGAATATAGTTGTTTCTCCTTTAGTAGTTGTATCACCTTGTCAACATGTCAAACATGATCCTCCCAAGACTTGCTATTGATTCGTATATCATCAAAAAATACTAACACAAATTTTCGAAGGAAGCGCTTGAAAATGGAATCCATCAAAACTTGGAATGTGGAAGGTGCGTTTGTAAGGCCAAAAGGCATGGCCAAAAATTCATAATGGAATTCATGAGTTCAGAATGTTGTTTTTAAGATATTTGATTCCTTCATTCTAATCTGCCCTGAACGAAGATCCAACTTTGTGAAATATATTTCTCTATGTAGTTCTATTGGAAGGTTTACAGTTGGGAATAAGCTTGTCATTGATGGCAAGAACAACGATGGAAAATATCAGTGATGACAAGAATAACGATGGAAAATATCAGCGATGACAAGAACAATGATGGCAAAGATCAACGATGACAAAGATCAACGATGGCAAAGATCAACGATGACAAAGATCAGTGATGACAAAGAAAAGCGATGGAAAATATCAATGATGGAAAAGAACAGAGATGGCAAGGATAGTGAAATCACGAAGTGTTAAAATCGCAATGAAGCGGCGAAATCGAGAAGGTGGACGAAATCGCAAAGCAGCGAAATCGTGAAACAATCTCAGTCGTCAGATCGAGGTTTATTCTGGACCGTTGATCCAGCTCCATCTCGGAGCTTCGCTACTCACAACTTGGAGAGGCAAGAAACATGACCATTGAAATCATGATAAGTGAAATCGTGATTTAACTGCAGTCGTCATATCAAGATCAGATCTAGACCGTCGAACCATTGGACAAGTCACTGACTTGGAGTCAACGGAGCATGGTGTGGAAACTCATGAGATGCGAGATCGCGATAAGATCTCGACCATCGGATCTATGGAGATTTCAATCATCGATCAGATGAAGTTTATAAACTCATGAAGCACCTTTTGGTACAGCCTATGGTCACTGTCGGTAGTAACGAGAAGGGAAGGAGTCAGTTCAGATAAGATTCTTTTCAGCATTTCGGGGATTTCAACTTGGAGAGTCGAGATACCTCATCTCTAGATTCACTAAATGAGAAATTTCGAAAGCGCTTTATGCATAAGCGCTTGGTCATATCCATGGTCATGTGGAGGAAGGACCTAGTGCAGATAAGCTCCACCTCAAAATTTCGAGGAATGCGTCAGGAAGTGTCAAAACACGAGATCATACGAATGTTGAAATACCGAAAAGGTGAAATATCGTGATAATCCGTGGTCACCGCCTGTTGTCATGTAGAGGAGGGAGCTAGAGAATCCAAGCTCCTTTTTGGAGCTCGCAACATAAAGAGTTAGGATGCCTCATCACAGAATCTCTGAATTGCGAAAGTGCGAAATGCATAAATCACAGCTAATCCAACGGTGTAGATGAAACTGAAGGAGATCAAAGGGCTATTGTTGCACGTCATAGTGTAACTTCCAGAACCACTGATGGTGTCTGTCAAAGGACTCAAAGACACTTCGGGGTGATTGACAGAGGAGATGAAGAGTCTCTGGGAATCTTCAAGAGGGATGAAGATGCTCATGGAAGTGATTGACAGTTGGATGAGCATTGAAGCTTGTAACTGGAACAGAGAAGGTGAGCTCGACTGTCACAGAGAATATGAAGAGTCTCAACTACCAGAGAGGCTGAGGAATCTCAGCATAACATACAGTGATGCTGAACGAGTGGAAAAATGGCCATAGAAGCTGAAGAGTCATGATGATGATTAGACAGAGCACTTGAGTTGTGGAGGATATCGACGCGGTGTGAGTATGCAGAGGGATTGCGTGCATTGCATGCACAAGGTGCACAAAAGCTATAAATACACAATACAGAGAAGAGATGTGGTTGTTTTTTTTGTTGGAGTTGTTGTGGATGTTGTTGAAGGTGATTCAGGCATGAAGAAGGATCAGAGTAGGGCATCTAAAAATAACATAAGAAGAACTGTGCAGTGAATGGACATGGCACACAGAGCATAAAAGCAGAAGAACAGAATGGGCAGTGGATGCATGCTGGAAGACAGTGAGGAAGTCTGAGTAGCAAAATCTTGCAGAACAATGATGAGACTGGTAAGCTATTATTGAACACTATATCACTGTAATAGGTTTCAGTATTTCATATTCATAATCCAGGGAGGTTGGGAGGTGCTAGGGAGGAC
>JZKD02S1251125.1:0-12268 GCA_000966675.3 Picea glauca
CTGCACACTCAGGAAACCTCATCATAATACATGTCAATGCTATACATCTGTATTAATAATATATCAAAATTTCAATACTTAATCATAGCATAAACTCATAAACCAAATCAAATAATGATAACGCACCATGTTTAGTCAGATCACTTGCACGCAAGTGTCCTCAAATAATAATCATTGTTATGAAAATGTGTTCAGTGAAAATCTAGATGTTACAATGTGCAAGTGTGCTCATACTTGATATTGACACTATGCTATTTAGTCCTTACTTGAAAATAACACCAAGAATTTAAACATGTTATGATGATGGCTCAGTAAAGATAAATACAATAGATGAGGAGAGCATCCCCATCCTAGTCAATGGTTATAGGCTCGATATCCACAAAAAATATCTATCCAAAGAAGAATTCACATACATAATCAAAATATAGTAGCTAGTTGTGGTTGAGAGTAGCAATACTCTCAACCCATCCTAATGGAAATGGGATCTTAAAAAACAAAAAGAAAAAAAAAAAACAATAAAATACCCAACTAAAAACCTCACCAATGCATTTGGAAAAACATATAGATGAAAAGATCCATGGGGTAAACCTTAGGTATTAAATAAAACATTCCCATTATGAAAATGATAACAATATTGATGGGGTAGAGAACTGATGGAAAATAGAGATGGCACTAGTTCTCTGAGAAAAAAAAAAAACTCTAACTCTAACAATGTTTCATCAAGTGTTTCTAGGTATATAGGATTAGAAAATTTAGACCAACTTGAGCATTCCAAGTACATACAACAAGAATAAAAAGGATCATCACATCTACCTCAAGAACAACACAATAATATCAATACGAATTCTATTACAAAGATTATTTGCAAGTATCCACATCATCAAGTATCGTTATCATTGTAATTTTCCATTTCTAAACCTCCATTTCCAAAATTCTCCTTTTCATCATATTCCCTCTAGGCTATACACCATACATTAAATTTCCCATACCATTTCCATACTCCAATACCGATTTTCACCATCACCCGATATCTTGCAAACAACTCTATGATACAATTACAAAATGGGGATTTTGTCTAGCTACTTTTTTAAAAATGATAGTAATATAGGTTTCAAGGTACCGACAACAATTTTGTCATAATAATACCCTTTGAGAAAAAAATTGGGACATACAAAGAATCAAGAGATAATAAGACACCCTCTGCAACAAAATCAACATACTCAAGTATATCGAGAATTACTTAAACACAAGAAATTACAAAGCAATATTTTATCTCTATTCCATAGATGACACATCAACAACATCAACATATTTAGGAAATAAAGGTTATAAAATATGTTCTAAACACCTTCCAAAATAGTCTTAAACATCAAAGGTACATACTCTACCCACACAACAAAAATCTAGGTAATGTATAGCAACTATGGGTCATTACAAACAATGTACAACAATTCTATATAAATTGTACAAGAAATTATGCATCAAAGAAACAAACTATTAAAGAGACAAACAATAGGTCCCAATGTTCTCTAAGTTTGAAAATACATCACATACAACTACAACAAGAAGAGATACCAATCTAGTCAACTAATCAACACAAAGAAAAAGGTTAGATTAAAAAATGCAACCTACAGGTATATATGCATAAATGAAAAAAAATCTCTCTATAAAAGACAATTTCAATTTCAAGCATGGGCCATCTACAACATCACTAGTATCAATTTCAAGCATGGGCCATCTTCACTCACTCTCTCTTCAATTTCATTACATTCATTCATTCAAATTGCAAATGAAATATATTATCATGGTCACCAAAAAACAAAAAATTCACCCAAATCCTTAGTGAGGTGGGACTTGATTTTACACATGGGGGGGGGCACTTGATTTTATTAAAGGTGATCACTATACAGTTGAAGTGGAAACGTGATTTAACAAGGAGATGAAAAAAAGGCCATTGAGAAAACTCATAGTAAAAATAAGGTGGTAACTATGAAAAGGTCACATAAGAAATGTGTCAACCCTTTTTTAAACTGAAGTTAAAGGCGCCTCTACCACCTAAACAAATCACAACCATAATCTCTTACATGTGAAGGAACATAAAAATAGTATCATGCACCAACAATCAATCCAAAATGATGTCATAGGTCAAACAAGGGAACTATAGGAAACATGTTCAAACTAGGATATTATAATAGATAGCCTCTAAAAGTTGAGATCAGCTAGAGGACTGATATCAAAGGTCAATGACAAAGTAAACCTAGAAAAAAAAATTACTTCGATACCCTCTAGTTTGTGTCAAAACCCACCAAATGTTCCCTTAGTTTTTCACAAGATTGTGTATGCTCAAGAAGTTTTTCTTCACAAGATTGTGTATGCGCAAGAGTTTTTATTTACAACATCGTGTATTTCCAAACTCTAAAACCCTCCTTTTTTATCATGTTACTTGTTGTTCCATCATTTTTTTGTTGAATACTACTACAATTTGTGACCTTAGTATTTTTTCTTCACATCTAGAGTTGCTTACACCAATTTTTGACCCTACTCTCCTTGTTTCAACATTCATCAGTTAAACAAGATATATCCTGATTTCTCAAGGTCAATTGAGAAGTTGTAGGATCAAGGTAAGGGATTCCAACAATTTTTCTTTCCCCAAAACCTAATTTCCTAAGACTTCTACAATCATTTTGAGTCATGTGATTAAATAAAATATCCTTCCTACAGGAAAATACTATCTTAGACACTCCAAAGGCATAATTTTTAACATGGGTTGATACCCTTCAATTTCATAGTCCTTTATTCTTGCAGTCATAGTTCAGTTTCATCCTATGTATGATATTCATCTATCCTCAAACTCTATGATTCCATCCTATATCCCTCACTTTGATTTTTCCTCACCTCATGAACCAAGGAGAGCCAAAAACTATTTGTTTTATATTCTCTAATTTTATGAGATAAGTGAAGTTTCCCCACACATAACTTTACAGTCTACACAAAGTATCCTTTTTGAGTAAAAAATGGGGGGAGGCTTCAACAAAATTGAGCCTATTTATACCTCTAGGGTGTATATCAATCCCGAGGTGGTTGAAATCTTTCAATAGTCCAACTGATTAGTATACTTTGAAAAAAATCAGGGATATGATGATAGGGTAAATATTGAATTTGCACATAATTTTTAGAACATCAAAACTTAAGAAGACATTAAAATAATCATAGCATTATAGTGGCAAGTGAATGAATCCATTGTAACATGAGTCTTAAGGCTTCCCATTCATTTTACCTGGGACAATGATGAAACATAACCTACAATAGATGCTAATAAGTTGTTCTTCCTCAATTATGAAGAACTTGAAGAAAACAAAATTTGGGTAAAAAGAGAGAGTCTCCTAGACCCATGGGCTGAAGTTGCATACCATCTACTCAATTACATCACTTGTGAAGGAGGTATGAGTATCCTATATGCATACCACTTCAGGTTCTTGCATCACCTCAATAATTTGTTCCATCAAATACCTAAAGAAAACTTGAGCATTTCTTTTTGTCTATTGCATTCCTTAAGAGAAATGAATTCCAATGTTAAAATACGAAAATAGGAGGCCTTATACCACCATCGCTTCATCAAATTGTTAGTATGTGATTCCCTAGAGAGACAAGTTGCTAGAATACCTTGGGAAGAGTTTATAACCATGGATAGATAGAAATTCTTAGCTTCCCAACAACCTATACAGGAACCCATTCCAGAAAGACATATAAGAGGGGAAAATAAAGATGGGAAGCAAAGGAATCCAAAATAAAGAAATATAAAAAAATATGAATATGGAAGATATAGACAAAAAAAATAGTTGTTACTTTTGTTATCAGACAAATCAGTAAGTGCAGACACAAACTGATCTCCCTAGTTTCACCCCGAAACTAGAACAAAACAAGACAAAATATAAAACTTTCCCTAAGTTTTAATTATCAAGCATATTAACTAACAAGATATAAATGACATACCTTTTAAACATTGTTTTTCCTCACTAGTGTCATCCTCACTCCGTTCCAAGACTTATGAGATGTTGAACCTGTGAAAAGACACAATCCAACAAAGTGAAAGAAACAACGTATACTCAACAAAACCTATGTATGTGATCAAGGAGTCATACAATAAAATAAGACCTATTTTATGGGAAAGAAATATATCACTGTATTAAAGGTTGTGGAAGAAAGATACAACCAAATGCATTGATGTTTTCAGGTTCCTTCCAATATTTCCTTGCTTCCCACACACTTCTACTCCATGGATTCTGAGATCAACAATCTATATTGACAAAGCAAAGCTCAAAGCCAACATACAAGCTCCAAAAAATCTAAGCTACAAAACTCAAGAAATTTCCAACCAAGCTCTAGCCAACTAGATTTTCCCATGAGAACTCTTCTCCTTTTATAAGCTGAAAAGGATAGGGTGAGGATGTTAGGATGATCCCATGAGATCAGGGACTTGACTCAGATCCAAACTGATCAAAGGCCACCTCACCTTTGAAGCTTCTCTTCTAGAAGAATTGAGAAGATGCTCTTTTTCCTTTGTATGAAAATCGTCACACCCTTAACACTGAGAAAAATGTGACGATGTCGTAGGACACTATGGTGCAACCTACGATGATCCTATATCGTCACACCCTTAACACTAAGAAAGTTGTGACAATCCCTTTTTATAAGGTTTTTGACAAAGGAAAATTATAATTTTCATCTTTCTAGGAAAAAGTATCTTCATTTTTCTTTAGGGATTAAGGAAACTCATCCTTCTAAAGACAAATGATAGGTTTACATCATTAACGGTCATAGGGGTGATGAAAATAATGTTTAATAGAGAGCCCCCTAAAGTATGAAGTTAGAACAGAGTGATAGCTGAAATACTTTGTCGAGTGTGTGTAGGGAACAAGGAACATGTTGGTTGGAAACCTGCCAACAAACAAGGAAATACGGTACAATAATATATCATCACTGAGGTAGGAATTCTCATACTCATAATACAAATTACTAAAAGCACAAATGTCGAAATGAAAAGATCCATGTCAAGTAAGACAGGTCATGGCCACCAAACATACACTGTGGATCCATGCCAATATGGCTCAAATCTAAACATAGCCACCAAAATACATTGTGGATCTATGTGTTAAAGACTCAAATTTGAACATAGCCACGAGACATACACTGTGGATCTATGCAAAAGTACAATCTGAATATACTCCAATGCAACCTGAATTTGTCAGAAAAGATCCAGGGTCTTCATCTCCACTTAGAGGAAACTCCAAAAATTCTTTTTCGTAAAATAGTCTGAAAAAAACCTAAAGAAAACTCCAAAATGTATTTTTCATAAAATAGTCCAATGAGACCGAAAAAGAGATAATCTAGTGCTCAACATAATTTTTCTTCAAATACTTTAACGAGTGTGAAAAGAAAAAGATCACTCGACAATATTTTCATGGTTAGGGAGTTTGAAAAGAGCTTAAAGGGAACTCCAGGGGGTTCCCTTTTTGTATAACCTTTACAAGTCTGAAAAAGTGATAAATTTTTACTTGGTTACATTCTCATTGATTTACGAGCACAAGAAAGAACAAACACTAAGCTCGAGATTGTTTTCATTTTTATGCAAGCTTAAAACAAAACCAAACTATGCTTGAAATAGATTTTATTTTTACACAAGCTTAAAACTAAACAAAACTATGCTTTGACATGGTTTCATTTTTACACAAGCTTGAACTAGAGGAAACTATGCTTGAGGTAGGTGGTTTCATTTTTACACATGATTGAACTAGAGAAAACTATGCTTGCGACTTCCCAATGCATGGTTCACGGATTCACATGGTTGGTACTTAGCCCCCAGCTTAAACAACTAGTGGCACAATTTTAGCATGAGGTCTAGAGGCTGTAAGCATTGCCCCCCAAGCTTCGTTTCATCCAAAGTCATAGGAGGATGGAATGAAGCTTCAAATATTATACGTAACAAAGTACTTGACTCAATCGAAGAGGGGAGAAATCCATTTCATTTTTTAACGAGATTGCCACAGAGAAGAACTATGCTCGTAACCTCTGTTTCATTTTTTAACAAGATCTCTACAGATATGAAAAAAATATCCTCGTGACCTCTATTTCAGTTTTTAATGAGGTTGCCACAGAGACGCAAAACTATCCTCATAGTTGGTTTCATTTTTTAACGAGCTTGAAATTTGAAAACCATGCTCAAATCTCTCTTCTTGATCATGGATTCCAAGAGGATAATGCTTCATAAGGATACCATGTCAAGGGAAAAAATCAGTCATGGCTTCCAAGAGATATTCACTGGATGAAAGAAACACACTTTGGAAGGAACACATGTCGAGGGTCGCGACAGGGGTAAGGATATCAGGCTCTAAAATCCCTATCGAAAAAATCACCATGTCAACTACTGGATCTAATTCATAAGAGACTAATATTACAATGAGAGGCTCATCGATATTGACAGTTGAAGGCATGGGAGACAACGCCAGATAATTGACCTATGGCGGGGGAGATATCATCTGCATATAAGAATCGTTTAGGGAGGTTATTGAGTTGATGGTCAAGTCAGGACCAACGAATGAAAGTTGATCAATAGTCATAATTCTTCCATCGTGAGGGAAATATATCACATGAAAAAGAGTGGACACGAAAAATTTCATGGCATAGACATAATCTCGCCCAAGGAGTAAATTGAAATCCTAGGGGTCTTAGACTACCATGACGTCAATAAAGACAGTTTTTCCTCCCAAATTTACAGGAAACTGAGGAAGGGTCCCTAAAGGTTGACTGGTTCTTCTATTAAAATCTAATAGATTCCGCGTAACTGGCAGAAGATGAGGATAAGCCAAAACTTGCCAAGCAATAGAGGAAAAAATACTAACAGAAGCACCTTCATCTATCAATGTCTGAGGAACGTCTTGACAACAAACTTGTATTTTAATCTTGAAAGGAATTTGAGAGGGAAGATGAGGTCCAGTTAGTGTACCCCAATAAAAAATGATGAACTCATTACTTGGAGGGGATTCCACAGGAGAAGGTGGAATTCCCCCTAGCATGGTAGATTCTGTATCAACGAGAAAAACCTGGGAACTATTGGGTTTACTCTCTAGCGGGAGAGTAGGATCAACTGATGGAGAAATCAGATCGACCACTTGGGTTGCATTCTCCAAGTGGAGAATGTGGTCGACGGATGAAAACAGATTGACCGCTTGGGTTTCAATCTCCAACGGGAGAGTGGGATCGACCGAGGATGGGATCGGATCGACCACTTTTTCAACTGGTTATACTAAGGATGTGACCAAATTGACTACATGATCAACCATACTGGACGACGAAGGGACTAGATGATCATTCCATCAAATGCAGGTGGGTTGAGAGTAAGGTTGCGGTAAGCAACCATAAGTTGAGGCTGGGAAACAGTCATGTCTTACAGTAGTTTTGAGGCTTCATCCATATGAGGGAAAAGGTGAGTTTCATGAATCCCTCCGCATAACATACACGAGAACTTGACTCTAATTTTCTTCTTCCCAACGATATCCTGACTAGTTGATGGGAGGGCATCAACATGTTGTTCATAGGCTGATGACATGGGTTGGTGAGGGCGTGTAGACCATGCTTCTATAAAATTGGATAAACTAGGGAAATCCTTAAGAAGATGGATACCCTTACAAATCATCATCAACACTCCCAAAACGATTAACAGTAACTGGTTTCTTTCCAATATGTCCGACAATGGTTGGAAGTTTGGACCCTTGCTTATTTTTCTTCTTCTTAATCTTCCTTTTCTTCTTCTTCTTATCAACCGGGTTACTAGCTTGATAGCTTTCACTCAGCGAAGAAGATGAAATGGAAGAAGACCTTGCAAGTGAAGAAGGAAAATATGATCTTACTTGCGAGTAAGGCGAAGGATCAACATGAGGTTGATGTTCTTGGGGGGAAGTGCTTACAACTAGAGCACTTGCTTCATTCAGGATTAATACAGTGGAAAACAACCATATCGACATTCCAATTGTGAGACCTGGAAGGCTCAAAGTAGCAATGTAAGGAGGACCAACATTTTCATAAGAAGGAAAAACAAAAGGTTCCCCTGAAGCACGGGTTGTTTCATTGGTTGTTTCGGGAATTGATGCCATTAAAAACAGATCCAACCTAGAGTATTCTAGGGAAAAATAAACAACACATGCTAAAATTCTAGGAAGCAAGCAAGCAAACAAAACTTTCTCACACTGAACGCACTAGTTGGTGATGAAATCCAACGTTGCGGGAACAATGTAAGAAGTGGCTGAGATAATGAAGGTGGAAAAGTTACGTTGATGACCTGCTTAATGGACTTACACCCTGGTGCAAGCCCCCACACATAAACGTGGGTATACCCTCCAAGGAGCTTGAGTGAGTTTGGCCAACTTTGATTCTAGGTACAATGAAGACTTGCCCCTCCACAGTCACCTTGTGTAAAGACGACAATGATGCATGGGGAAGAAATTTGATCCAGATTTATGCAGGAACACAATGAAATACATAAATACACATAAACTCAAAGATGCAGTGGAAATAATGCTTCATTTCACTAATAACAAATGACTGAAATATGCTTACAGGCAGAATGGAAATAAACTAGCTAGGGCATTGGTAGCTTATCTTTGAGAAGAGATGTGGTGGCTACTAGCCTCTGAACTCTGTGTTACAATGAGGCTTGAAGGTCTCTATATTATTGGGTAACAATGGAATCCTTAAACATCCAAAAAAACTAACCCTAGTAGATGAAACGCCATAATATGGGCCCCATCGTGGTAAATTGGTACATTAATTTCCTAGGGTTGTAACTTTGGCATACTATCTCTGTTTGACGCATATGATACATCCTTAGAAATATCTATACGAGGACTACAATAGTTGGGAGAAGATATCACATTAATTTATGATGATCAGACCATGCCCAAAAACGTCGTTTAGGGCCTCAAAACAACCCTGGAAGTTCAGGACTCGAAAAAATGCCAAAAATAGTAAATTGTGCTACAATCAAGGAAACTGGAAAAATGAAAGAAACAATGGTGGGGATCCAAGTGGAATAGGCGGGTGGCCACCAATATCCACTTGGATTATTCCTTCCCCCTTAGGAAGCAATGGTTCCCATTGCGTTGAGTTCCTCCATGAGATGAGGAAACTTCTACTGAACTTGATCCTTGGTGAGCCACTTCCCTGGTGAAGGAGTTGGCATGCTTTGACAACTCGATATAGTTGGATCCTATACCGGTGGGTGTTCTTGATCTATGTGTCCATAATCCTATCAGTTGTTTCTTGTTCCATGCAATATGGGTTTAACTCTGTTGGTGTGAGTTGTTATGCCATGTCGGATGTGTCCAGTAGAGGTGGAAAGTAAGGCCGAAGGCGGTCCACATTGAACATTGGGTGTAGACCAAGGAATGGTGGGTAACTAAGCTCGAAGGCGTTGTGCCCTACAACCTTGGTGATGGTGTATGGCCCATATCGGAGCAGGAAAAGCTTGTGGTGGGTCCAACGAGGTGATCCTTATACAAATGTAGCCACACTTTTTCGCCCACCTGACAGTTGTCTTTCACCTGATGTTGATCATGCCACTACTTGTACTTAGCATTGGCTCTGTTAAATATTTCATGAACCTATTGGCGAATGTGATGAATGCGCTCAATGAAGTTGTTCGCCTTGGCAGCTTCATATAGGACATGAGCCGAATCAACTTGAGCAGCTACAAATGGTATGGCTACGTCAATGGGACATAGTGGTTGGAATCCCAAGCCCACCTGAAAGTGGCTGTGGTCGGTTGAGTTGTGGAGGGACCTATTATAGCTATGTTGTACATAAGGGAGGCTCTCATCTCATGTGCGTGGATGATTTGAGTTGTACATGTGAAAAATGTGTATGATTATCCTATTGACGACCTCTGTCTGACCATCAATTTGGGGATGGAAAACTATGGACTTGGCGAGGAATGGACCAAAATGTATTGAGGAACCTGTTGTCCCAATATGAGATGATAGATTGTGGGATCCCAAAGTGTACCCACACTCATTCAAAGAAAATTTTAGTAGTGGCTTCTTCTCTGATATTCTTCTTGCAGGCCTCCATAATGGCCATCTTTGAGAATCTGTCGACGACCATGAAAACACAGTCGTTGCCATTATGAGTAGAAGGAAGGCCTGACATTTAATCCATGGAGATGGATTCCCAAGGTCGACTATGGGTAGGCAGCGGAGTATAAAGGCGTTGTTTCTTTATGGTCAGTTTGGAAATGATGTAGGCAGTGCAATATCTGATGTACTTCTTGACATCTTGTCGAAGGTTTGTCCAATAGAAATACTTTTGTAGTACTACCACTATTTTCTCAACCCGAAAATGCCCAGCGACCCGACTATAGTGAGCTTCCCAAATCATCTTGGCACGCTCGCTTGAAGGAACACAAAGGTGTCCTAGGTGACATAGCAGGGCATTCTGGAGGTGAAAATTGGGAACTTGCTTACCCTCGAAGAGCATATTGTATGTGTGGCTGAATTCTGGATCACTTTTGTAGGGAAGCGGCCAATCCGAAGTCTCATTCCCACAAGAGTTGAGCACAGTGATTAGGGCCATGATAGGTGGTTGACTAAGGTAGTCTACAACATTATTGGTGTTTCCTTTCTTGTACTTAATGTTCAAATGAAACTGTTGCAGGTATGTGGACCACTTCTGATAGCGATTGTTCTGCAACTTGCCTTGTGTATGTATGAACTGCAGGGGTCGGTGGTCTGTGTGGATGACCGTTTCCTTTCCAAAAATGTAATGCTTCCATTGTTGGTAAGCCTACACAATGGAATACATCTCTTTGTCATAAGTGGGATACTTCCAGACTGTGTTGGAAAGAGTTTCATTGTGATATGCCATTGGATGCCCCAGTTGAGTAGGGACTTCCCCAATAGCATAGTCAGTGGCATCTATCTTGATCTCAAATGGTTGTTGCAAGTCTAGTAATGTGAGAAATGGTGCAAAGAAGAGTCGATGATTCAAATCTCCAAGTGCCTTCTGTTGAGATTCAAACCAAAACAATTTTTCTTTTGCTCCTCCCTTGGTGACTTGACTCAAGGGCCAAGTGATTTTAGAGAATCCCAACATGAACCTGTGGTAGAAATTGGCAAGACCCAAAAATATGCACAACTCTGTTAGGGTGGTTGGGGCTGGACAATCCCAAATGACTTGGATATTGGCTGGATCTACATGCACCCCTGGCTCATCAATAATGTATCCCAGATACTGAACCTGGGTCATGCCAAAAGTGCACTTCTCCAAATTGGCACACAACTTGTGTTGTTGTAGTGTTTGGAGGACCTATCGGATGTGGTGGAGGTTCTCTTCCCAATTCTGGCTAAAGATCAGAATGTCATCCAAGTACACCACTACAAATGAGTTAGTGAATGGTCATAAGATGTCGTCCATTAGCCTCATGAAGGTTGCAGGGGCATTCGTCAACCTGAAAGGCATGACCAACCATTTGAAAAGGACCTCCTTGGATTTGAATGCAGTCTTCCACACATCAGAGGGTTCAATTAGTACCTGGTGATACCCAGACTTCAAGTCGATTTGGTTGAAATATTTCACCCCCTTGAGTTGGTCCAGAAGGTCATCAATCTGTGGGATAGGGTACCTATTCCAGAAAATGATCTTGTTCAATGCCTGATAGTTAATGCAGATTATCCAGGTCCCATCCTTCTTCAACACTAACATGATCGTGCTCCCATGGGGCAATGAACCTGACCAAATGTGACCTTTCTGCAAGAACTTCTGAATCTTCCTCTTGATAGATTGGTCCATTGGGCAACGATGCACCTGGGGTTAGATCAATGTGGTGCTCGACCTAGCAGTGTAGAGGCACCCTTGCAAGGGAGGTGAAGATGTCCTCATACTCCTCCATGGCCTTATCCATCTGTCAGTGTCGTGCAGAGGGGACCTGTCTGGAGGTCATGGCCACAATCTTCTTCTTTCCCTGAGGGCAGATCATCAGAAAAAACAAATTCCTGGTTTTGGAAATGAGCTTACTGCATTGTTTTGCAGTAACTAAAGAGATGGAGGTAGGCAGTGCTATATTTGATATCCTGTACAAATTATTTCCCAAAGTAATAATAACATCATGAGGCCTGGACTCATACACAACATGTTGCTTCCACAAGTACGGTTGGCCTAATAATACATCAGAAACATCAAGAGGAGCAATGTCACATAATACCTCATCCGTGAAGGGCTT
>JZKD02S1251136.1:87007-123232 GCA_000966675.3 Picea glauca
TTTTGGATGTCTAGGACTTTTGGCATTCCGTTTATTGTAAAAAGGCCTTCAGAGCCTCATTGTAATGATCTTCTTGCAAATGAGCGTTGCCGTCACATCTCTTCTCAGAGATAAGACGCCACCATTCTAGCAAGCTTGTTTCCGCTGCATTTTACAGTTTCAGCTTATTTCATTATTTAATAGAAAACCAGTTTTACTGTATCTCTGTTATTTTTGTTAAGCACCTGTTGATAATCTGTATTCATTTCGTTCTGCTCATAAAATCCGGATCAATATGAGTTGTACCTATCAGTGGCGACACGTGGCATGTAGGAGGAGCAATGTTATGGTGCCACATGGCCCAGACATGGCACCCCATCCATTGCATAAAAGTTTGGTTTTGTTCGTGGGGGGTCAAACCCATGACCTCCGAGGACAAGTGGCAAGACTTGGCAAGGGTCGGGCTACCAACCCGCCCACACAATGGTTCTTACCAATAATGGTTAAACATGGTATATAAGTTTGCGTTAAGTTTCATATGGGTGCTAAAAGGGTCGGGGCTAAGCCGCAACCCTTAGTCTTACTGGTAGATATGAATTACCATACTATCCCAACCAACACTCAACACAGGGTTCATCCAATGGACACATGCCATAGAATGGAACTAGGGCACGGGGTAAACAGTTAGCTCGGGTTGCTAGCCAATCCTTGGTTCCACATTGCCCCGTGAAGGCAAAAAGGCGGGAAATTTCAATGATTTCCAGCAGAGGAGCAGGAAGATAGGTCGATACCTGACCACATCAGGGCCACACAACCACAACCTCCTCCCTTGGGGGTGCTAATCACGCTAACTGTTCGACATAATGCTTGAATGTGCGGGATGCGCGTGAGTGCTGGGTTTAGGCACGGAAAATGCCCAGAAGCTAGGTTCACTCATTCTAGGCACATTTTGGCGAGCAGAGACAACAAAGAATTAGGAAAAACTTCCAGGAAGTGATTCCAACTCAATGTTTTGCCAAACCAGGTGCAGGAAGAGCCAAACTAGGGATTTTGGGACGTTCTTGAGCCATTGAAGCCATCCATTTCTAATTCTCAACATTGTAAAAGATTGATTTTAACACTTTGAGCATTAATGAAAATGATCCATTGGAAGTTGGACCAGGAGATGTAGCCCAAGAGAGGGGTGAACTCCTTTATCATTTTGTTTTATTAATGTGTTTACTTGATGGTTTTTTATGACTTTTTATGCTGCTCATGCTTAAGTAAAAACTCATTAATTTTTATGTGTTTGTAACTTGATCCTATTACCCAAGCACATACAATTTACACTTGCAATTTTAAAGAGACTCAAGCCTTTTCATTTTCAGATCACCTAGTAAGAAGATCAAGAATCTATCATATGGTCCTTTTGAGGTATTGGAAAAGGTGGAAGATAATGCTTATAGACTCAATCTACCTCCATACATGTGCATTTACTCAGTAGTGAATGTAGGGAGTCTCAAACTTGATTAGCCTTCCATTTGGATCAGGAGGAGAAGGTCCTACCTTCCATAGAGGATTTGACACCACATGCCCAGGAAGAGTTAATAGATGACACAATTTTGTAGAAGAGGTCTAGAACTACAAGACAGAGCAATCATGACCTTTGGCAGATTGAGTTGAAAGGATAACTTCCAAGGAAAGCAAAGTGGTACTTTAGGGACAAGTTAGAGGAAAAAAAATTTCACCTCATTAAGTAAATCTTTTGGTGACTAGAAGCCTCCATAAAAGGGGAGGTATGATCTGGATTGGATCATTATATTATTTTCCATCTATTTTGATGCTTTCAGAGTGGACAAAATTGGAGGAATCAACATGTAGGGTCATTTTAATGTAAGGTCCGAGTCGAAATAGTTTCTGTCTCATATTTATATAAAATGATGAAATATTAACACTCAAATAATTAGTGTCTTCTTCCTTTCCATATCAATTTTCTATATTGCATTTTATGTTAAAGAAATTTCAATAATGATATATGTAAAAAGACTCCAACTAACACTTCTCTATATTAAGTTGTTCATATTTTTTATAGTTGTCTAACTATTTTACATTTTGGTTTTTTTAACAGGACTACTTAAATCTGTAGAAAATCATAATTTTTTGTTGTTAAAATTGCATTTCACAAAGAATCAGGCAAAATTAAACAAAAAAAATATTTCCCTAAAAAAACAAAAAAAAAAAACAGTTAAACTAAAACATTTCCCCCTCAATATGCAACTTGGTTATTAAAAAGTTTTAATATAATATTTATTACAAAAGAATGGTTGCACCCTTAAGCATAGAGAAGGCTACAACTTGGGGAAGAGAAACTTCATGGAAGGAATCTACAGTTATATGAGTAGAAATTGTGTGGTTGGTTCTGATGCGACAAGAGGACATAAAAAACAGACGCAAATTAACACCTCTCCAGACGATGTTTTCCATATTTCTTGTACTCTTCACAATATGAAACTTCATTGTCAAAAAAGTTTTAATATAATAAACTTTATTACAAGGAAAGGCTGCAACCTGCAGCCTTCTGTACAATTCTACTATAGAGAAGGCTACAACTCGGGGAAGAGAAATTTCGTGGAAGAAATATGCAGTCATATCAATCGAACTGTATGCACGAAATTTGATGGCTGGCCTTGATGTGATAAGGGCCCATTATGTTCTTGTCACATTTCTTGTCGAATGAAGGTTGGTTATGTTATCTTTTCAAACTGCATTTCTGTATGCCATGGATTCCTCTATTTTTCAGATCTAGATCAAGAATTTTATCAGTAAATCAGTTTCTTATATGGCTTCATTGGAAGCATGATTTCACTTGATCGAGAAGTAGTACAATTGGTTAGAATAGGATCACGATGAATAAAGTTCCTTATGAATTTTGGTTTGCAGTGATTTGGTTTTCAGTTTGTGAATTTTATCAGTTTTCAATAAGGAGTAGAAGTGCTTCAGGCATACAGGTGTTATGGACAGAAACCAATGGAAAAGGCAATTGGAAATGATAGGTTCTTGGAGCTTCACAGGGAGATATCCATCACAGTTGGAGTCATATGTTAGCACTCAAAATGTACCATTAAATCTTTAGTGCCTTCATCAAATTCGTTCTAGATCCGCAAAAATCCCAAGGTATTTTTCGTGTTGTCATAGCCTCCAAATTCCCCATTAAGTCTTGATGAGCTCTCGTCAATTTTTTTTTTTTTTAATCCTTGTCCTTCATATCTGCATTGCAAATATCAAAATCCTATTCCAAGTCTCACCTTTTTTCATTTTACATGCCAAAAAAGAAAAAAACTATATTATATATATATATATATTAAAAAACTATTATATATAGTCCTTCAGATCTGCATTGCAAATGTCAAAATCCTATTCCAAGTCTCACTTTTTTTCATTTTACATGCCAAAACATATATATATATATATATAATTAAAAACTATTATATATATTTAATAAAAAAACTATTATATATATAGTCCTTCAGATCTGCATTGCAAATGTCAAAATCCTATTCCAAGTCTCGCCTTTTTTTCATTTTACATGCCAAAACATAAAAAACTATTATATATATATTTAATTAAAAACTATTATATATATTTAATAAAAAGGGTGGTGTTCCAAGTGTCACCTTTTTTCATTTTACATGCCAAAACATAAAAAAAATATATATATATATATATATATATATATATATATATATAATAATAAAAAACTATTATATATAGTCTTTCAGATCTGCATTGCAAATGTCAAAATCCTATTCCAAGTCTCACCTTTTTTCATTTTACATGCCAAAACATAAAAAACTATTATATATATTTAATTAAAAACTATTATATATATTTAATAAAAAATATATATATATATATATTTAATAAAAAACTATTATATATATAGTCCTTCAGATCTGCATTGCAAATGTCAAAATCCTATTCCAAGTCTCACCTTTTTTCATTTTACATGCCAAAACATAAAAAACTATTATATATATTTAATAAAAAGGGTGGTGTGTGCATTGCAAATGTCAAAATCCTATTCCAAGTCTCACCTTTTTTCATTTTACATGCCAAAACATTAAAAACTATTATATATATATATTTAATAAAAAGGATGATGTGTGCATTAGCGACATTTTCTACATTACCAAATATCTATCGAACTATCGGTCCATCAGACACGCTACATATTGCGCTAACACCTATACCCAGTCATAATACACAATACAAAGCCAACGCACAAGCAAATCAAGCCACCAAGAAGACGAAGATATTGGACCGTTGGCATTTTTAAAAACCATATATCCTCTCTGCGCCGACGACGCGGGATAATTCCCATGGGTTTTAAAAAATATAATACACAACAATGTTTTCAAATCTAATACTCATGTGACAGATCGCCAGAGCTTTTTATCTACATGTTAAGCAAATGTTTAAAACGCCAAATGTGCCCACAGGATAGCTCATCACCCAGATGTTCGAATGCCATGTGCTATGGAACACCAAGGATTGTGCCTAGGTTTTGATTCAAAGCTATGTTTATCTGATACCTTCCAAATGTTGGAGAAGCGCCAAATGGCAGTTTGGTTTTCAAACTGTTGGCAGAGCTTTGGTTGATTATGTTGTTCGAGCATGAAGGTTAGAATATCCAATTTCTAAATGGATGATTATGCAGTGGTATGTTTCTTCCTCAATAATTCTCTTCCATCCGAAAATAATAAAAAATAAACTACAGTAGACACACAGTCATTAATAGGAAGTGTTCGTTGCCAGAATAAACAAAAACGCAAAAGATGAAAATGCAGCTTTGCTTTTTAGATTTTGCTGTGGAGCTCATCGGCTTTGAAATTGTACGACATCTAGACGGCATTCTAATGAGCTCCTGCAATGTGCATCTTTCGCCTAAAGAGAGACAAAAGGCATTTTCCATTAGTAAATCTCTAAAGAAAGTTAGAGACGATGTATGCAATGGAGAAATTTCTACTGAAAAATTAAAACATTCAGTTGTAGAGGCTATTCTCAATGTTGGTGGAAAGATCGATTATGTTGAGGTAGTTGACCAAGTAACTTTACACCATTTAGAGAGAATACAGTCCTATGTTGTGCTTTGTGTTGCAGCTCGGTTTGGAGGTGTTAGGCTGATTGATAATATGGAACTGCAAGCTCCAATTCAATGGAATTTCTCAAAATTTTCAGATATATACTAGGATGTTTGCATATTCCTTCAAATTTGATCCCTGAACCTCATTAACATCTATTTTCAAAGACGCGGGGGAGGATAAATGGAAACCCAATAGTAGCCATTTTTCTTGCTAAATATCCTACAGGGCAGCTAATTTTTTTGATTAACTTTCTCTGAAGTTTTGCATAGAATTGGTGTTCGAAATGGGGAAACGATCTGCCTTTTTCCCATCATAATTTTGTCGGCAGTTTGGTATTCTTTGTGGTTCATAGGGTCTCCTAATTGACAATCCATAACGCCATCAAGCTATTTATCCTATATCATCCATTTCATAGTGCTTGGCGCTGCAAAATCTTGAGTTGGAGGTTTTGGAGGAACATACGGTCGACAATTGGGAAGATCACAGGTCAATCCAAGCACTCCAGAATCTAAGACAGAAAATGGCGCAGCTAGAGACAAGTGACAAACTATCCTTGCTTTCAAGGCATCAGTTGAGTATAACAACAACCTCATCATCAAAAGGAATTTAAAGGACACCTGGAAGCAGTGATCTTCTATGTCAGATATTGAGTTTCTATAGTAAAGGTGGCACATAAATTATCAAGATTCTAGGAGCATGATCAACCCATTCGAATTTGTTTTTGATTTTGTGGATAGGTGGAAGTCAAATGCAGTTTTTAAGGCACCAGAAGATGACAAACAAGATTTTCCAGCAAACCCGTATTCAAGGATATAAGGTTCCAATCAAAGGCATCCAAAGGCACAGGTGGCAGATTGGCATCTTCAGCAGTTCGAGATTTTGCAAATATGTTTGTTACCAAAAGTAGGAACAGAGAGGGATGAGGATTTTTGTATTTAAGCAATGTTTTTTAATAGGAGAAGGGGTTCAGTTTTAGGATATCTGAGAGGTCTTAGGAGAAAATGATTGTTTATTTCATATTGTAAGCCTAATGGGCATGTGGTTGTGAATTTGAATGTTATTGAATATTCCTTTGAGTTGTTATAACAGATTGTCTTTTATGTTTTCCTGTTCTATTCTTCTTCTTATTTGAAAGTAATATCTCTGATTTATGGATTCCTGAAGCAACAAATCTGTTGTGAACTTGCCCATTTATCACTGTTTAATTTTGAAACACATCTTTATTCTCTTCACAGAGAGGATCTCTTATTAGAAGATGTTTATCCTTATGTTAATTCTTGTGCCTGATAGGTAGCTCAAATTCCTTCAAGGAGACAAATTTTTATGACTCCATCACCGAATGGTCCATCATTGATCTGCAGTGACCTTTGTTGCCTTTTCCTTTTCATTCGAGAATTTCAAATCCCTGATTTTAAACCTTAATATAAATGAAGTCTATGTTACCAAACTTACTCTCATTTGCAGTCTAGGAGTGAATCTTGGAGCTAACACCACCCACATCCAATATTACAGCTTTGGGAACTTTGATGCACATGGATCATTTTACCCATGATGCATACAAAGAGGCATACATAGAAGATGATGACTTCGATGAGGTGTTTCAATAGCTATAGGGACAAATTCATATAGAAGAAGGTGACAAGCAAGGATGATCATCATTTCCAGAATGGTTTACTCTACAAGATCGACAAGCTCTGTTTCCTTAAAGGTGAACAATTGCAATTTATCAAAGAGGCTCACACCTCTAAGGTTGCAGGACATTTTTGTGTTGGGAAGACAGTTTTAAATTTACAAAGGTATGTGTACTGGCCCATAATGCAAGAAGATGTAGTACTGTATATTATAGGATGCATACTTTGTTGTACCAATAATCCCAATAATAGGAAACAAGGTATATACCATCCCTTACCTATATCCACTCGACCTTGGGAAAGCATTTCCAAGGATTTTGTGAGAGGTTTACCAAAAACTAGGAAGGGACATGACTATGTATTTGTGGTAGTTGATACGTTTAGCAAGATGTGCATTCTCATGCCTTGTAAAAATACCATCAAAGGACAAGAAGAAAAAAACATGTTCTCTGAACAAGTTTGTGTGCACTTTGGGATACCGAGGAGCATCATCTCAGATAGGGGTGCTAGATTTCTCAGTGCATTTTGGACTACATTGTGAGAGAGGATGGACACTAAGCTTAAGAGATCTAAAAAATTCCATCCAAAGACATATGTGTAGACAATAGCCGACATGACTTTGGCACAAATTTTGAGGGGTTACAATAAGAAGCATCTGAAGACCTAGGATGAAAATATGGTCTATATACAACACTCTTATAATAGAGAAATCTACACTTTTACTGGTAAGTCACCTTTTGAAACTAGCTTTGGATATTTTCCACCTTCACCCTTAGATGTTGTCTATGGACAAGAAACAGGAGTGAGGGAGAACCTCACGCGAGATGCATTAAAAGGAAAACAATTTGTTGATAAGATCAAGTAGATCCATTTGCAAGTACATGAGACGATCAAGAAGTCATAAGAAAAGTACAAGGCTAGGCATGACCATCATATAACAGATAGAACATTTAGATTGAGAGACATAGTATGATTACAACTGAATAAGGAAATACTAAAGGGTCCTAGTGATCCAAAGGATCAAAATATGCTCAATTATCAAAGTGCTCGAAAGTGCTTCAAAACATACTCGTGCATAGGCCTCATCCTCATGATCCCAACGCAACTTGAGCCGGTTCAAACAAATGTTGTATGAGAGAGATATCGCGCTCTGTCCTCTTTTCAAAACAAGCAAAATTTTGTTGACTGTATAGTCTGTACAGTCCATACAGTGTTGACGTGGTAGGTCCATATTGTTGACATGACAGGGCCATACTGTTGGCGTGGTAGTTGACCATACAAACACGTGGTAGGTGGTCATATTGACACGTTGTAGGTGATGACATGGCAGAGGGTGACATGGAAGGTGACTGTCATATGAGTTGTACCTATCAAGTGGTGACATGTGGCATGCAAGTGGACCAATGTTATGCTGCCACTTGGCCCAGACATGGGCTGCTACGTGGAACCCCCTCAATTGCATAAATGTTTGGTTGTGTTCGCAGGGGGTCGAACCTGCGACCTTCGGGGATATGTGGCAAGACTTGGCAGGGGCCAGGCTACTAGCCCACCCACACAATGGTTCTTACCACTATGGTTAAACATGGTAAATAAGTTTGCGTTAAGCTTCATATGGGTTCCAAAAGGGTCGGGGATAAGCCCCAACCCTTAGTCTTACCACTACATATGACTTACCATACTACGCCAACAAACACTCAACGTGGGCTTCATCCAACAGCACATGTCATAGCATGGAACCAGGGCGCGGGGTAAATGATTAGCTCGGGTTGCTAGCTATCCTTTGGTTCTGAATTTCCATGTGACCACAAAAAGGTGGGAAATTTCAACGGTTTCCATCAGAGGAACGAGAAGATAGGTCCATGCCCGGCCACATGGGGGCCACGTGACCACAACCTCTGCCCTTGGGGGTGCTAATCGTGCTAACTATTTGAAATAATTCCTAAATGTGTGGGATGCGCATGAGTGTTGTTTAGGCACGAGAAATGCCCAGAAGCCAGGTTCAATCATTCTGGGTGCGTTTTGGCAAGCAAAGACAACAAAGAATTGGGAGAAACTTCCGGGGAGTGATTCCAACTTAGTTTTTGGCCAACCCAGGTGTAGGAAGAGGCCGACTAGGGGTTTTTGGACGTTGTGGAGCCATTGAAGCCATCCATTTCTCATTTTGAGCATTGCAAAGAACTGATTTTGACACTTTGATCATTAATGAAAATGATCCATTGGAAGATGGACCATGAGATGTATCTCAAGAGAGGGGTGAACTCCATTATCATTTTGTTGCGTTAATGTGTTTACTTGATGGTTGTTTATGACTATTTATGTTGCTCATGATTAAGTAAAAACTCATTAAGTTTTATGTGTTTGTAACTTGATCCTATTACCCAAGAACATACAATTTACACTTGCAATTTTAAAGAGATTCAAGCCTTTTTCATTTTCAGATCAAGTTGGTATCAGAGCATAGGTTTTTGAAGGTTTGATTGTTTGCAAGTGTTTGTTTTCTGATGCTTACAAGGTTGAATCTCACAAGAGGAGAAGGTCAACTTGTAGAGCCAAGTTCTCAACTGTCAAGAAGGAGAACTACACAATCACCTCAAGCTTCAAAGAGATATTCACCATGTATGGCTCATGAGGAGAGTCATGAAACTCCTACTTCAGAAAATGAAACTTTCAGAAAATATTTTTATGATATGATAGAGATGGTGAAAGTTTTATTTGAAGAAAGGAATTCAAGATTGAAAGGTGAAAGCTCAAACCCTCCAAAGGGTAATGGAGATAGTGGTGATAAAACTCCAACAAGAAATGGAGGGAAAGGTGATACTCCACCTCCTTCACGTCCATCTTCCACCTCTCCTACCATTTCACAACCACCTCCAAATTCTCTAAAGGAACATGGTAAAATTTCTCTACAAAATCCTTTGCTTAAGCTTGATATTAGGTTTGAATTGCCTATGTACAATGGAGAGGTAAATGCCAAGAAATTAGATAAATGGATTCATCATATTGAAGTGTATTGTAGGATACAAAGGATCAAAGATGATGAATCTGAGATTCAGCTTGCTTCTCTTAGATTGGAAAGTGAAACACTCATTTGGTGGGAAGCCAAAACTCAAGAGGACATGATGAAACATGGAAGAGTTGTATCCTCTTGGAATGATTTTATTGTTGAACTTAAAATAATTTTTTTTCCATTACCATACATGCAAAGAGCTATTATGGATTGGAAAAACTTTATACAAGCTAAAGGGAAAAGTGTTCAAAACTACACTCAAGAATTCAGAAGAAGAGCTTTGATTTTGGGTATAGATTTATCTTCTCAATAAACTTTACTCAAATATATTGGAGGATTGCATAGCTACTTTAGGCACACAATAATTATGTTTAACCCTACAATTCTAGATGAAGTTTGTGTATAGGAAACTCATTTGGAAGCAAGAGGGAGGAATAAACCTCAAGAGGGCAGAAATAAACCTTTTGTTCATGGAGACAAAGGAAAGAACCTGTTCAAGGGAAATGGAAGAAAGAATGCTTCAGTCAAGAAAGAGGGAGAGAAACCCTCATGTAAACATTGTTCAAAATATGGCCATGATGAAGACATTGTTGGAAACTTCATCCTGAAAAGAGACCCAAAAATTTCATCCATAAGGGGAAACCAAAGACTACTGCAACCATACAACATGATTTAGGTTATGATTCAAGTGATGAAACAAAGATTGCATCCATGGGTTTTCAAGGTAAGGATTCTATTGCAAGTACTAGTTCTTCAAGTAGTGGTAGCCTCAATGAAACTCAACATGAAAAAAAAAATAGAGCTTTTCCACATAAGGGTTATTTCAAAGCATACCAAGATAGATACTTTTTTTGATACTGGATCTCAAGAAAACCTCATATCTGAAGACACTGTCAAGAAACTAAAATTGGAAACTACTCCAGATCCCAAACCATACCCTCTAGGATGGATATGTGACAATGCCAAATTGCATGTGACAAGAAGGTGCAAAACTAGATTTGTCATCACTGCAAACTTTATAGATGAGGTAGAGCTTGATGTTATTCCATTGGATATTTGTGGTATTGTGTTGGAAAGCCCATACTTATATTATAGGAGAACCATCTTTCACATTCATTAGAATAAGTATCATTTGTTTAAAAATGAAGTTGAGTGCATTGTTAGAGAACATACAAAGAAGTTGAATTTGTCACTTGTAAATGTTGGACAAATTAAGAGATTAGTCAATGCTAGTAATAATTTTGTCCTCTTGATGATCAAACCCAAAGACAATGTTGAAAAACAAGATTTCTAAGGTTGTGATACAAAGTTGAAATCTGATTTATATAAGTTTGTTAACCAATATGATGAGATGCTTCAAGAACCAAAAGGATTGCCTCCAAAAAGGGCTATCCAACATGAGATACAATTGCAGCAAGATTGTCCTATTCCAAACATTGGTATGTACAGGATGTCAGTCATGGAGAATGATGAAATTAAAAAAAAAATCCAAGAGTTGCTTGACAAAGGGGTCATCATGCCAAGCACATCGCCATGTGAATCACCAATTGTTTTAGTGCCAAAGAAAGATGGTACATGGCGCATGTGTGTACATTTCATGGCCTTGAACAAGATTACAGTAAAGAATCGTTATCCTCTTCCTAGAATTGATTATTTTCTTGATCAATTGAAAGATGCTAAGTATTTTACTAAATTGGATTTGAGAAGTGGATATCATCATATTCGGATTGTTGAAAGAGAAACTTGGAAGACAATTTTCAAAACAAAACAAGGTTTGTTTGAGTGGATGGTAATGTCATTTGGTCTTTGTAATGCTCCTGCTACATTCATGGGAGTCATGAATGATGTTTTAAGGCCTTTTCTTGATGATTGTGTGATTGTCTACTTGGATGACATTTTTATATTTATAAAATCTCATGAAGAACATGTTATGCATGTAAATCAAGTTTTGGATGTCTTAAAGAAAGAAAAATTGTTTTTGAAGATGTCTAAATGTGAGTTTGGAAAGACCTCACTTGTTTACTTGGGACATCTTGTTGGAGGAGGAGAACTGAAAATTGATCCTTCCAAGGTCAAAGTCATTTTGGATTGGCCCAAGCCAAACAATGTGACAGAGGTAAGAAGATTTTTGGGAGCAGCCCAATATTGGAGAAAGTTTATTGCTAACTTCTCTTCAATTGCAGCTCCATTACATGCAATGACAAGCATCAAGCAAGTTTTTCAATGGGGAGGAAAGAAACAAAAATATTTTGATGCATTGAAGGAGAATATTAGTTCAGCTCGAGTTCTTTCACTCCTAAATTTGAGACAACCATTTGAGATCCAAACAGATGCAAGCAATTATGCAATGGGAGCAGTCTTGTTACAACATGGTAAGCCCATTTGTTTTCATTCTGAAACTTTTAATGGTGCTTTGATTAACTATCCTACTTATGATAAGGAGTTGTACGCATTGGTGCAAAGTGTGAAAAAATGGAAACATTATTTGTTGGGAAAAGAAACTATCATTCAGACAGATCATCAACCATTGCAATACTTACAATCACAAACAAAGCTACATCAAACAAGAAACTTCAGATGGATGGGTTTTCTACAACAATTCCACTTGGTTATAAGGTATAAGAAATGAATTTATAACAAAGTTGTTGATACACTTTCTAGGTCTATTGTTATTTCTTCCATTATTCTTAAGCATAATTATACCATTGATGA
Organism: Picea glauca; assembly: GCA_000966675.3. Lineage (NCBI taxonomy): Eukaryota > Viridiplantae > Streptophyta > Pinopsida > Pinales > Pinaceae > Picea > Picea glauca. The sequence goes on from JZKD02S1251136.1 coordinate 99,460, forward strand.
GAGCTATGTTGAATGACGCAGCACCCCTACCTCAATAGGCTCTGCGTGACCTCTCATTCTTGGATCGTTCTATCCCGTTGAGTCGAAATGACTCTCTGATTCCCAGCTGAAATCCTCGACACATATAACCACATGTCCTTCTTAGAAGTTACGCTTGTGAGAACAAGCACATGGCATGAACGTCCCTCCGCATGATCAACGAATGTGACCAGAACCTTTTCCTAAAAGAGTGTTTCGGGTTTCGTGACTTCGCAATTTCTGATGCGAGTCCCTCTAACTCCTTCAATCCCCGAAACCCAAAAAATGGGATAACATGCCCTCAACTCCTCCCTTATGCCTCAACCATATGACCTCATTCACGTCCTGGGTTCAACCTCCGAGCGTGTCGGGATTTCACGACTCGAGAGTTCACGATACAATGCTCCTCCTTTTCCCCGAAGTCCGAACTCGCGACTTCTTTGCTACGCATCAACAATCCAAATCCTTCTATGATCTGATGGCCCAGATCCTGTCGGGATTTTGCGAATCGAGATTTTGCGACTCTTGACTTCACGTCACAACTTTCTCCACACTCCTGAATTCTGAAATGTCGAAATTCAAAGAACTAGATCAACGAATCTCGTTGATCTAGATTTGATGGCTATTCTCCCTCTTGAGATTCTGAATGATTAAGGACTCTCTCCTTAACCCTTCTACTGATCTGCGAGATCCAATGGTCCACGGAAAATTGGTAATTCTCCCTCTGAGAGTTTCAACCATTCGTTTGGGTTCTCAAAGACTTTTCACCAAATAATTCGGCATCTTTCCTCCTGAGCTTGGTTTTCTGCGAAGCAACTGTGAATCCCGTCCTTCTTTTGAAATCTTCAAAGTCTTTATCCCTCTTGAGATTGGTTCTAGCTGCAAACTCAAGGGTTCTAGGGAATCCTGCACACACTTCTTGCGACCTTCACGATAATCACTAATTATCTTACGTCTTCCTTTTCTACGCACTCCCTCCAACAGAAATCCTTCAACTACTCGCTTGGGTTGGAAAATTATAAGACTTCAACCTGCCTATGCACTCCTTGCACGACTCGGTGCTATGCTCGCACTTCTACTGGTATGAGAACAACAATATCTCTACTGAAATTTTCTGAGGTAAAACTTAGAGTCTTGTCAACACACTCTTTGTAAACCTTCACTGTACTCCTTGCAGGAATTTCTCAGGACGAGAAACAATTGAAAATCATACTCTCCCTCTCACGGACTTCATACATTCAACATGAAATCACACACATAAGCATTGAAACAAATGCATAACAGAGCATATAAGAAAACTGTAAACATACCATTCAATATATGCAAACAATAACCATCAATATACCATGAAATTGAATCAAAGATTTCATATATTAATTCAAGTGCTCCTGTACATGGGTTCCATAGCAACAACTATCTGCTTATACAACTTCTACAATCTCTATTCTTCCCTATTCTCCTATTCTCTTTCTCTACAACTCTTACAATGAGAATCATCTTACAATACAATACATATGAGGGAGATTTCTAGAGTTTTCCCTCCTACAACTCTAACTATCTAATCGAATTAAAGTCTACAACTACTTTACATTTATTACATTAATTTCCTCCAACAAACAGATGAGAGAAACCACTCAAGATCTACGTTACAATATCCAAACCATAAAAGAAAAAATATCTTCCTAGATATTACATTAATGTTTTATCTTTTCAAATTCAAAACGTCCTCAAAACACGTGCTAGTGCATATCCAACTGTCCTTCCACTTTGCGCTTACTTTGCTGGCAATGCTCCTGCATCATACTCCTCTGGCTGAAAAATTCATGAACTCCTATTCATGAGCTCTTGCACCATCTGTCCATGCTTTTGAATCTTCGCTTTTCTTTCCCAACTGACATCTTCAATCAGGTGTCCCTTCCATTTTATTATAGATTCAAAATAGGTCTTTCTCTGGGTCTTCTTGCTAACTCTCTGATCAATGACCTTTTCCATCTACGGATTTTCAGCTACAGGCATCTGTTTTGCCCACTGAACTTCCTATTGATTCTCTTCCCCATCTACTTCATCTACTTTGTAAGGATACAGATCTGCTATGTTGAATATGGGTGATATGCCCACATCATCTGGCAATTTTATCTCATAAGCATTTGCCTCAAATTTTCTTAGAATTTTACACGGTTCTATCTTTTTCATTTCCAGTTTATTATATGTTCCTATTGGGAATATTTCCTTTCTAAGGTGTGATAATACTAAATATCCCACTTCAAATTGAATCTCTCTTCTATGTTGATATTCTATGCGCTTATATTCCTAGTTGGAATTCTGCAACCGCTCTTTAATCTTATTATCGAGCTCTTGCATTTCCGTTGCAAAATCTTCCGCTCCAACACTTCTAAATTCACTTTTCTCTAAGTCCCTCAACTTAGATACGCCTCTTGGCTTCATTCCATACATTATCTGGAATGGGCTCTATCCTGTGCTCCAGTTAGGTGAGTCATTATAAGCAAATTTCAGTTGCGGCAGAATCTGATCCCACTGACTGTGATGTTCAACTACTAAACTCCTCAATAAGTCTTCTAAACTTTGATTTACTACCTCAGTCTGTCCATCCATCTAAGGGTGATATGTTGACCAACAAATTTGGTATCTCGATCTGAAGCAATACTCTTGGGTAAGACATGAAGTCGAACAACTTCTTTGAAAAATAGGTTTGCAATGTGTGTTGCATCATGGGTTTTTGGAAATGGAATAAAATGTTCCATTTTTTAGAATCTGTCGACTACCACAAATATGGAATAACAACCTCTTTGTGTCCTTGGCATTCCTAACACAAAATCCATGCTTACCGCGTCCCACGACATCACTGGTACTGGAAATGGTTGATGCAATCCTGTACTCTGTCTTTTCCCCTTTGTGTGCTGGCAAATTCTACATTTGTTGACAAATTTCTAGGCATCTGTCCTCATCCCTGGCCAATAATATAAATCGTTCAGTTGCGCGAATGTCTTATCATGGTCGAAGTGTCCAACCAATCCTCCACTATGTTTTTCCTTTAGAAAATTCGCTCTCATAGAAATCTTCGGAATACACAACTGATTTCCTTTGAATAATAATCCATTCTGAATTAAATATTCAATCCATTGGCTTATGTCTCTCAGAATAGGATTCTCACATGCTTCATAAGCGTCCTTAAAATCTGAATCATCTCTGTAAATGTCCTTAAGGCTATCAAAATCTAAGGTCTTCACGCGAAACTCTTGCAGAATCAAACATTTCATGTTGAATGCATCAACAACCTTGTTAGCAGTTCTAGAAATGTGCTTTATAACAAAAGTAAAGTTCTGCATAAATTCAACCCATTTCGCATGTTTCTGGTTCAATTTCTCCTGTCTGGTTACAAATTGTAAAGCATGGTTGTCGCTGTACAAAACAAACTCTTTCGGAACCAAGTAGTGCCTCCATTTCTTCAACACCTGTATGATTGCATAAAACTCCTTGTCATACGTGGAATATTTCATCTTGGCATAATTCAGTTTCTCACTAAAGTATGCAACTGGGATATTGTCTTGACTTAAGATTACTCCAATCATAAATCCACTTGTGTCACATCTTACTTGAAATGTTTGACTAAAATTTGGTAGAACTAGAACTGGTTGTCCAGTTATCGTCTCCTTCAACAACTTGAAACTTTTCTCTGCTTCCTTTGTCCAATTAAAATATTTATGTCTTTTCTTGACTGTGTCCATCATTGGCGCAGAAATTCCACTAAAATTTATGATGAACTTCTTGTAAAAACTAGTTATTCCATGGAATCTTCTGACTTCAAAGATATTCCTTGGAGACGAACATTCTTTGATCGCTTTTACCTTCTCAGGTTCCATCTTCAACTCATTCGAAGAGATCACAAAACCCAAATAAATGAGCTCTTTCTTCATGAAAGATGACTTCCTCAAATTTATCATAAATTTCTCTTGTTGCAATCTCCTGATCACTAGAGTTAGGTGTCTGAAATGTTCCTCCTCAGTCTTACTGAAGATCAATATATCATCAAGATACACAATTACAAACTTTCCAATGAAATCCTTTAACACTTCGTTCATTAATCTCATAAAAGTACTTAGCGCATTTGTCAAACCAAACGGCATGAAAAGCCATTCATACAGCCCTTCATTCGTCTTGAATGTTGTCTTCCATTCATCACCTTCCCTCATTCTAATCTGATGATATCTGCTTTTCAAATCAATTTTTGAAAAAAAAAATGCTCCACTCAAGCAATCCATCAAGTCATCCATCCTCGGTAAAGGAAATCTATACATGATGGTGATTTTGTTTATATCCCTCGAGTATGTACACATTCTCCATCCACCATCCTTCTTTGGACTTAAAATTGTTGGTACAACGCATGGACTCAAGATTTCTCTAATCAACACTTTGTTCATCAAACCCTGGACTTGCTTCTTGACCTCTTCATTCTCCCGCGGCGTCAATATGTGCGCTACTTTGTTTGGTAAACTTGCTCCTAGTATAAGGTCAATGTGATGGCTTATACTCCTGATGGGAGGAAATTAACAAGGTAAATCATCCACCACTATATCAGCGAAATTCTCAAGCATTTCTTGAATTTCCTCCGGTAGATCATCTATCGAAGTACTGGTCAAGATGACTCTAGGTTTCCTCACCACAACAAACAACATGTCTTCTTCTTTTCTGACTTCATCCAGAAGTTCCTTCCCACTCATGAGAAGTATAGTATTGCTTGTTTCTTCTTTCAACTTCTTGTCTTCAATCGTAAGGAACATATGCGTCCTACCATTCTTCTCCAAGGTGTACGTGTTCTTTCTCCCATCATGAACAACATTTTTGTCATATTGCCATAGTATCCCCAACAAAAGATGACAGACATGCATGGGAATAACATCACATAAGATCTCATCTCTATATCCCCCTATCTTAAATTCAACTAAACATTGTTTAGTGGTTGTTACCTGGTGTCCTTTTTGCAACCATGAAACCTTGTATGGCCTCGGATGTGCAATTGTCTCTAATTCCATCTTCTCCACCATTTCTATGGATACTAGATTATCTGTACTTCCATTGTCCACTATCACCTTACATACCCTATCCTTGGTCTTGAAAGACGTTCTAAACAAACTGTTTCTCTGGACTGGATTCTCTATCTCCTTCTTTGGCTTCAAAAGAATTTTTCTCATCATTAAGGATCTTCGACCTTCTGCATCTTTTGCCTCAACATTTCTCCTTTACGCTTCTGAATTGTGAGCTTCGCCTCCTCCATCTATTTTTCTATCAAGACATTCAAAATATTTGTGTCCAATCTTTCCACAGACAAAACAATTTATTTCACCTCCTCTGCCTCTTCCTCTTCCTCTTCCTCTTTCTCGAGGAAAAGTGTTCTTATCAGCATATTGTCTTCCTTGTGAACTTCCTCTCCTTTCTGGGTGGTTATGAGGTTTCTTTTCTTCATCCTTGGGCTTCTGTACTCTGTCCTAGGCAATTTCTTTTCCTCTTCTCTAACTTCTACCACTACCCCTTTGACCTTGCTTTCGAGCCAAATTTACTTCAGCCTTTGAAGCAATTTGATAAGAATCTTCCACATTTTTTATTGTTACCATGTTTATCTCATCTTGAATTTCATATCTCAAGCCATTCATGTATCTGGCGAACTTTTCATCATCACTCTCGTGATGACCAGATCTGATGTTGAGTCTGTAAAACTCCTTAGTGTATTCCTTCATTGTCATCCCCTTCTGTCTCAAATTCTGCATTCTTCAAAACAGATTGATTTTATAATCCATGGGTATAAACCTGGCTTTCATCTTTGCGACCAGCCTATCCCATCTTTTGATTCGTTGTTTTTCTTTGCAACATCTGTCATCCTACAACTCATCCCACCAAAGTGTTGCATTCCCTTTCAGTCTAGTGATAGCATTTTTAAATTTCTTATCTTCTTCGATATCTTCATAATCGAAGTACTTATCTAGAGCTCTAAACCAATCTAGCATCTCCTGAATGTCCAATTTGCCTTCATACATCGGGATGTCCATTTTTTCTCTAGCCCCTATTCTTGCAACATCTTTGAATAGACATTCCTCTACAACATCTTCGGCTACAACTTCTTCTTCTTCAGGTCTGGCTTCATTTTCATTTTCGAAATCATTGACATCTCTGGTATCAATTGTTTTCCTATGTGTTGTCTCCATAACATCCAATTGAGCATGAAGTTCTCACGTTTCCCTCTCCATGGCTAGATCAGGCATCGATCTATCTTGACGTCTTCTGAGCAACATTGTTTAATTTTTTTCCACACAAAATTCAAATCACAACTTGCCTTCTGTCTCCCTTGCTTACAAAAAATAATTATTGTAAGCTTTGATACCACCTGACGCAACACCCCTACCTCAACAGGCTTTGCGTGACCTCCTGGTCTTGGATCGTTCTATCCCCTTGATTCGAAATGATTCTCTAATTCCCAGTTGGAATCCTCGACACATATAACCACAGGTCTTTCGTAGAAATTACGTTTGTGCAAACAAGCACATGGTGTGAACCTCCCTCTGTGTGACCAACCGATGTGACCAAAACCTTTTCCCGAAAGAGTGTTTCAGGTTTCGCGACTTCACGATTTATGATGTGATTCCCTCTGACTCCTTCAATCCCCGAAACCCCAAAATGGGCTAACGAGTCCTCAACTCCTCCCTTATGCCTCAACCATGTGACCTCAGTCACGTCCTAGGGTCCACCTCCGAGCGCATCGGGATTTCGCGACTTGGGAGTTCACGATACAATGCTCCTCCTTTTCCCCAAAGTCCAAACTCGTGACTTATTTGTTGAGGATTGACGATCCAGATCCTTCTACGATCTGATGGCCCAGATCCCATCGAGATTTGTCAAATCAGGATTTTACGACTCTTGACTTCACGTCACAACTTTCTCCACACTCCTGAATTTTGAAATGTTGAAATTCAAAGCACTAGATCAATGACTCTCATTGATCCAGATTTAACGACTATTCTCCCTCCTGAGCTTCTGAATGCTTAAGGACTCTCTCCTTAACCCTTTCGCTAATCTGCAAGATCCAACAGTCCACGAAAAATCGGTAATTCTCCCTCCAAGAGTTTCAATCATTCGTTTGGGTTCTCAAAGACTTTTCACCAAATAATTCGATATCTTTCCTCCTGAGTTTGGTTTTCTATGAAGCAACTGTGAACCTCGTCCTTCCTTTGAAACCTTCAAAGTCTCTATCCTTCTTGAGCTTGGTTTTGGCTACAAACTCAAGGGTTCTAGGGAATCCTACATGCACTCCTTGCAGCCTTCATGATAATCACTGATTATCTGACATCTTCCTCTTCTACGCACTCCCTGCAACATAAATCCTTCAACCACTCGCTTGGGTTGGAAAAGTATAAGACTTCAACCTGCCTATGCACTCCTTGCACGGCTTTGTGATATACTCACACTTCTACTGGTATGAGAACAACAGTGTCTCTCCTGAGATTTTCTGAGGTAAAACTCAAAGTCTTGTCAACGCACTCTTTGCGGACCTTCACTGCACTCCTTGCAGGAATTTCTCAGGACAAGAAACAGTTGAAACTCATACTCTCCCTCTCACGGACTTCATACATTCAACATGAAATCACACACATAAGCATTGAAACAAATGCATAACAAAGCATATAAGCAAACTGTAAACATACCATTCAATAGATGCAAACAATAACCATCAATACACCATGAAATTGAATCAAAGATTTCAAATATTAATTCAAGTTCTCATGTACATGGGTTCCATAGCAATAACTATCTGCTTATACAACTTCTACAATATGTGTTCTCCCTATTCTCCTATTCTCTTTCTCTACATCTCTTACAACGAGAATCATCTTACAATACAATACATACGAGGGATATTTCTAGATTTTTCCCTCCTATAGCTCTAAATATCTAATCGAATTAAAGTCTACAACTACTTTACATTTATTACATTAATTGCCTCCAACAAACAGATGAGATCAACCGCTCAAGATCTGCGTTACAATCTCCAAATTATTAAAGCAAAAATATCTTCCCAGATATTACATTAATGTTTTATCTTTTCAAATTCAAAACGTCCTCAAAACGCGCATTGGTGCATATCCAACTGTCCTTCCGCTTTGCGCTTGCTTTGCTGGCGATGCTCCTGCATCATTGAACAATATGCTTTAGATGTTGATTTTAAAGAGGTTTATGCAACTTTGTGTCATTCTAAGCAAGTTGAGGAATTGGATTACCATGTGCATGATAAGATTTTGTATCATCTTGGAAAGCTATGTATTCCATAGGGTGAAAGAGTCAACATCATAATTGAAGTTCATTCTTCTCTTATTGTTGGTCACTTTGGTGTAGGCAAGACAATGGCTAATTTGTAAAGGTATTGCTATTGGCCTAAAATGAATGAAAGTGTTTCAAGATATGTAGGAGGATGTTATGTGCTACAAGTAAACCTGGCAATAGAAAGTTGGGTTTGTATACTCCACTTTCGGTTCCTTCTCGTCCTTGGGAAAAAATTTCCATGGACTTTGTAGGAGGTATACCTATGTCTAAAAAGAATCATGATTATCTTTATGTTTTGGTTGACCGTTTCAGCAAAATGTCTATTTTGATGCCTTGTAAGAAGCAAGTTACTACTGAGAAAATGACACAAATGTTCTTTCAACATGTTTGAGTACATTTTGGGTTGCCTAGATCCATTATTTCTTATCGCGATTCTCAATTTATTGAGAACTTTTGGTCAAGATTATGGGCACTCATGGACACTAAGATGAAAAAGAGCACAACTTTTCATACACAAACTGATGGTCAAACATAAGTGGTTAATAGAATAATAGTGCATCTTCTTCGTGGTTATTGCAGCAAGCATCCTAAGATTTGGGATGAGCACTTACACTACATTCAACATGCTTACAATGGGGCTAAGTACTCTTCGACTCAAACATCTCCATTTGAGGCATGTTTTGATTATTTTCCAAAATCTCCTTTAGAATTTATCTTTAGGAAAGACATTGCTATTGATGGTCAATATGACATTGATAAGGAAAGGAATTTAGTTGGTGCATCAAATGGTACAAGAACAGTTGGAAAAGAGCCAAGCCAAGTATAATACAAGACATGACAAGCATCGTGTTGATCACAGTTTCCAAGTTGGAGATGAAGTTTGGCTTTACATTAGCAAAAAGAGGCATAAAGGAGAAGATAAAAAACTAAAACCAATTAGATATGGACCTTTCAAGATTCTTGAAAAGATTGGTAACAATGCCTTCCGTTTGGATTTGCCTCCTTATATGCAAATGCATGCAGTTGTCAATGTTGAGAATTTGAGATTGTATGAGCCTCCTTTGATTGATGTTCAAGAAGAGCATGTTCAGATTCCTTCTATAGATGATTTCTTACCAGAATATCTTTCAGAACTGCATGAAGATAGAATCCTTGACAGGAGAATGAGAACTTCAAAACGAGGGAATGTGGAATACCTTCAAGTTGGTCTTAAAGGAACAAATCCAAGCAAGGCCAAATGGATTGAGGTTGGAAAGGTGAGGGAACTATACCCTCATCTTCAAATAGACTGAAAGTAGTCTTTTGGAGGTCCAAAAGCTTCCCAATGGGGAGGAGTGATCCAGGGGATCAAAATATGCTCAAAAATCAAAGTGCTCACGATCCCAATGAAACTTGAACGGGTTCAAACATACGTCGTATGAGAGCGATATTATCTGTTGTCCTCTTTTCCAAACTGACAACATTTTGTCGATTGTACAATCCGTACAGTGCTGCCGTCGCCGGTACGTATTGCTGATGTGGCAGGTTCATTTTGTTGGCATGGCATCTGACCGTACTAACATGTGGCAGGTGGTCATACTGACACATGGCAAGTGATGACGTATGGTTGTGGCACATGGCAGGTGGTCGTACTAACACATGGCAGATGACTGGCATATGAGTTGTACCTATCGGTGGAGACATGTGGCATGTAGGAGGACCAATGATATGGTGCCACATGGCCCAAACATTTGATGGTTGGCCTTGATATGATAAGGGCCAATTATGTTCTTGTCAAATTTTTTCCGATCATAAAATTTGGTCGTCCATAAGCATCTGATTACAGAGTATATAATATTCTGCAATGATGTATTTTAAATGCAAAAGTTATACATCCCAACCTACAAAGAATTTAAAATACTCTATAACCACATTCTTATTCTTACTACTAAATTCGTCCCACTAAATTTCTCTGCGCGTCCATCCATGGAGTTTCTCCTCCCAATGATCGAAGATTTGAAGGGCTCGTATTGCACTGAGGAATAGTACAAGTGTATAGAATTCAATAGATATGACTGTTCTCCAACATAATTTATTTGTCAAACTAAATTTCTCGTCGTCGTCCATCCAGTGATCAAAGATTCAAAGGGCTCAAGTGTAAATGTCCCCGTACAATAAGTGTAAATGTCGTCATAGGTGCATCTATGGCAAGTTTGTCATATATGTCATCAATAAATATCGAACCACAAAGCATTTACCAGTGTTTGGTAAAATACCAATTAAATGTAGTATATGGACTATTAAATTTAATATTCATTTTTTTTGTAAAATCTTGGCAATATTTTCGTATATTCCAATTAAAAATTTTGGCAATATGTAATATGTAGTATATACCAATACAAAAATTTGGCAATATTTTTGTAAAAATATTTAATTAATTTTTTTTTTTTAATGAAGTTTCTATAAAATTTGGATTATTTTAAAAATAAAATAAATTTATTTTATAGAATTTGGGTTAGTTCTAAGATTGTGTCTGCATGCATAGTCTTAATTTTCTATGTTTTTTTTAAATTTTCCAGCAACTACTAAAAGCAATTGTTGGTGAAATCATAATTTTACAAACATTTTTTAATGCACAAATATATTCAAATTCAAGGCCCTCAAAAGCCCATGACACTAGAACATATAATCTCAACCATAGAAAAACATTTTTTAAAGCACAATTTTCTCAATTTCCAGCGAGTTTTTGGGAAAAACTAGAAAAAACCTTCCCAAAAAAAGATAAAAACTAAGAGAACATGTTTTTTTCTCATGTCTTTCAATGAGGTATGCATGGACATTTAGCACACAATATTTTGGGTTTTATCCAAATATGTGTTATGAATAACTATCACATCTTCAATGAATACTTCTCCTATTCTTTGATTGTTCAACTCCTCTATTGAGACAAAATTCTAAGTTGCATCGCTGCATCATTGTATATCAATTACAGAAAACAAGCAATGTGAAGAACAATTTCCATATATTTCTTTCCCAATTGCACAATTTACATTTTTTTATACATACCTTTCCAATTGCTTCTGTTGCACATGGATAGTTGCTTCACATGTCCCTGTTACTCTTGACTCTCCAACATCAATTGTTGCAATTCCAGGTATACCTATTTCGCTTGAACTAAGCATAGCAATTTGCAAATTGCATAAGCACCTGACGATATTTGTTTGTCATGTGTACAAGAGAGTGTTTATAAATATCTTCCTATGTATTGGTCTCTATCGCAATGTGTATATGGAAAATAGTTTATGGAAATTTACCTATGACTCTATTGCTAGGAGGATGTGTGTGAAGAACTTGTACTAATACTTCCCTAGCTTGTCCAACTTCTCCTGCTTGCAACATGGAAAATGTGAACGCTAAGCACATACAATATATTCTATATTATGTTTACATTGACATATGCCCCTCTTTTTTTCTTCACCTTTTTTTTTTTCGAGATATATATCAACTATGCAACACACAAAAGCACATTGCACACCACACAGTAAATAGCACCGCAAAACTGTTACTTATATGTACAATATTAAATTGTGAAAATGCGGACAAATGCAAAATATTTGCGAAGTGTAACAAACTCCATGATGAAAATTGACTCTTTAGCAATGTCCATTGCAACAAACTTGTACTGTTTCTATAATATTTATATGCATTTGCAAAATACCTAGAACCAGATCTTGTAATTCAAATGCATCAATAATGAGCAATCAATGCCAAAACCATTGCATGATCTTATGGAATTGTAAAAGTATTGGACCATGACAGAAAACATTTAAGTGGTTCAAAAGAAAACATAGAAAGAATAACAGTAACCTGGCACCCAACACAAGATTTTAGAGGTAGGATCTTTCACTTTGTTATATGGTAGCAAATTCCTCAAACACCCCAGAATTTTTTGATGCATCCAGTAACTCGATTTCACCTGGTACACATTAGAAAAATAACAGTTGTAAAGATGACGATAGTGAAGTGTTAACGACTCACCTACTATAACGTGCACAGGTTGAATTCATTATGAAGTCTCAAAGAATTCCACGAATTACCATAGCATACCACCATCTCAACACATGAAGCAGATAGCCATGCACACAAAATGTATAATTGCACATCCATCAACAAGACATGACCTGCTCTGGCCACACAAGCAAACAAGACAATCTGGTAGGTCAATGTATTTGGAAGATATCAACCAAGGCAAAGTTGTGTACAACACATACAACACTAGACACGACAACATTCTCGTACAGCTGACCCAAGGGCTACACGTTGTTTCACAACATTGAAGCATCAAACAATCTTATCCATCTAGATCACATACGTACATTGGGCGCCGATAGTTATGACACCATAATGTGCAAAGGCCATCTAGAGTATGGTGAATCATTTATGTTACATACAACATTAAAGGAACCTAGATCTGAACTGCAACACATCAGTATATGAACACCAACGTATGGAACTGACACGAAAATGGAAACATCAAGACACCAATTTTCGGTCGTCTTCACAGCTATTTATACGAATTTCTAGGTCCACGATACTCAGAGCTAATCTCCATTTCCCTGCAAATAGAACTCCCATCAGCAATCAATTGAGCAGTTCCACCAACCATACAGTCATCAAGTCCATATATCCCAGGAATTCTAGTTTGACCGCAAAGTCTTTGAATCCATGTCTTCTTCTAGCAAACATGTGATTTATTACAGTCGACGGTTCATACAGACCACTTGCAATTCCACGGTTTCATTCTCATGTTGGTTAACATTGAGAACGCAAGCGTAGGGAAGGGGACCCAACCTACAATTCATGAGAAAGATGCACAGCCTCGCCAAATAGTTGCTTGAACTATGCTTTGAAGCTCCTACAGTTTTCTATCTCTTTGAGCCAACATCTGTTGTGCATTCCTCCATGTATCAACCCCTTTCTTAAACCCGACATGTCCATTCTGCAGGTTTCCCCCTCTATCGATTGTATTTGTCCCCATCTTCCTCATAATCAACCAATATGAACAAGATACAAGAATGATGGTGGCCCTGCCTGTTGGAGCGATTAATCAGCCCTAATTGTTTGCAAGTGCCTAAGTAACTAGGAAAAATTATAGCTATAAGACTTGGGCTAACCAGTGCTTGGATTCCTAGACTGCAAGATGAAGTATATCTACACTTTTTTTCTCTAGAGACATCGACTGCCCAAAAAAATGTACACTAGATCCAGTTGTCAGATTTGGGACAACTACACTGGTTCAAAAAATTGTGTTGGGCTACAAACACAACCCAGACAGATGGTTTGCACTTACTCAAGCAATGTGCAAGTATCCAACTTAGTCACATTCAAAACTCTCACAATTCAAGATAGCATTTTTATAACGTCGCAACACCACTTGAGTCGAGGATAACCAAGCTAATAGAGTAGAATCATTTTAAGCACTAAATGTTAGTGTCAAAATTCTGTAACAAGACACAATCTGAGGGAAAATAAACAATGGCACACTAGATGTCAACATTTTCCTCGATTTCTCTTCTTGCTTCTCTATACCACTCATTGTGTTAAGCGATAAGGTTATCAGATATAAATAAATAAGATCATCTTGTTCATAAATCTTATTACCATTTGACAGATAAGCATCAAACGATAGGACAATCATATTTATCTGAAATGTCCATAGCACAGTTCTATGTAATGTACTAGTCTGCCTTTGTATGTATCATTTGTATCAAATGAAAATAATCCAAAGTCTGTTTCTTTTTGCAATCCAATGTGTCTTTTCTCAATTCAATGGATATCTATTTTAATGCTCTATTTTTATTACTACATCAATGGTTTATCAACCAATCAATGCAAGTCCAAGAATTTTACTTCAATACATTGTCTCGGGTAACAACTTGTTCACTACACCACTAAACATCCAATATGCAGATGCCTTGGAGTTTTGCAGATCAAATCTTGACAAACCCTAGATTTTCAACCCACCGCATATAGGATAACTATGGGTGCAATATGCACTTTGGATTATACACACTACCATGCACTATGAATATATAGTGACACAAATGTATATAATTTACCAAAAAAAAGGTGTTTGTTACGTAATTGTTGCAGGCATACCTCCTCTTCCAACATTGTTCTTGAGTTTCTTCTCTTGTATTTCCTGTAACTTCTTTCTCTCCCATAATTGATCTATTTCATTTTGATGTGAAAGTAGTGCACCAAATGCAATGAACAAACAAATAAACCCTTATATTAAAATCACATAAATACACAATATTAACAAATAACAAATGAATTCCCCGAGGTGTAGGACAGTCGGTGACAAAGTGTGTTGTTAAGGCACTCTGTGATGTTATTTCACCAGTTCAAAACCCACGAGGGGAAAAAATAAATCTATGTTAAGGGTCAGTGTGGCTCAGGCCGGGTGTGATCCCCAGGTGATTTTGACAGCTTAGATGTCCCTAATTCGCGGTTTCTCAACCACAAGCTAGTCCTGCGGGTCACGAACAAACTAGCAAAAAAAAAAAAAAATAACAAATGAAAAGAAAATGAATAGTGTAAAGATAAAATTAGAATATGTACCTTTCCAATTCTTGTTCCATGTTTCTCTTTTTACCTTGTTTTCTTTTTAAACATTGTTGATTGTTTACATGTATTGTACATTGAACAAGAAAAAAAAATGCAGATGGATGTTAGTGAGATGCAAAAACAATCCAAATTGTTGATATTTTATTTTCTCTAGGATCAAAATCTATGCTATACCAGTTGTTTTTCATGTCCAACACAATTTGTTGACTCAACACAGAAATACAAACTTTCTAAATATTTAAGAAGAATATGCAAACATGCTTTGGTTCAACAACAACAAAATAAAAATTTGTGAATATGTAAATATTCCTATATGTGTTTCGATGTCCATCTAACTCAATATACCAATGTTTACTATGACTTAAATGCATTTCAGATTGAAAGTGGAAAACAACAACCCATTGCTTATTTATATTGATCTTTTTAGCCTTTGTATACATCCCTGAAAAATAGTTTTTTTAATGCTTTGATGACATTATATCTTCCATGTTTTAGTTTATGTTATTCAGATGATGCTTAAGTTATGTCTATAACATTGAGCAATAGGGGAAAAAGATAAAAAGGAAAATACAATTTCAAAACAACATACATTAATTTTAAAACAACATACATTATTTTTGTTTATATTTAGCTTTGATTCTTTTTTTAATCTATATAGTTTATAAAATAGCTCTTGACCAACTTAACCTACCCCTAAAAAAGAAAAATAACAAGAAACAACTAATTTTCATTCGCATATAGGGTGCACACCAAAAATATTTCATTCAACCTTTTGATCCAGTAATACAACTGAAAAAAAAGAGGTTTGGTTTTCTTAAACATTACGCCAAGTCCAGTGCAAATTTGAATGAAATGAAGTAACTATACTATGCATCAAGCACACACCTCAAACAATAAGTATCGATTGTTTTGGACCACATAGAAATCAAGATGTTTGATGCAGAGATTAGCAGATTTTCTATGTAATATTAGATTCAAGTATGTCCGTGGACCTGGGCATATAAAAACAAGACAAGAAAATTGTTGCACGTGTTTGTCAAATACATAAATTAATATGTCACACCATTAGATAAAAGCAAGATACCTGATGAATACTCTCAACATCTCCAACTGTTTCTATCGGAATGCGCGAGTGCAAAATCCTACTTGGTATAAATACTCCTCACATGAATTAAAAATAGACCAATTTTTTACTGTGCAAGAGACATACGTGTGTGAACAACATTGATATTCCCACAGAAGAAGCTTCCATCCAACATAAAAAATCACCAAGTAAAAACTCTTTTGACTAGGAAATTGCCTAAATATAAATATATCACAGAGTTGAGATTGCACCAACACGAAGAACACAATGCAAATTTGCTCAATTTTATTTTCCATATATATCAACTACCTTTAGAATAGGGGTAATCGTAAACAAAAACCATCAACCAACTCACAGATAAGAAGCATATTTGCTTCACATTGCTTATATATCCCTTCCATTTCCTTGTAAATCAGAGCAAACCAATGCAAAATAAATCAATGAGATATCCTACAAATTACGACGCTTGTCACAATCCCCCATGCAGAACTATTGGAAGTGAGGGGATGTAAAAGTGCGGGAAGAGGAGTCATATCAGTTCTATGCACAAGGTTTGAAAATAGACCACGTGATAAATAGACCAAGTACTGCCTCTGCAGGCCATACACTTATGTGGAAGTGTTGATCACATAGCTCTGCCAACTTCCCAAGTGTCGAGTCAACCAAGTGTGTCAATGCTAGACCATAAGTTTCTTGAATTCCCAATGCAAGGGTTGAAAGTGTGGAATCCCCATACAAGGATTTAAAATAGAACAAGCATTCACTTTGCAGAGCATATACTAGTGAATAGCAACAAATTATCACAAAATTGAATGCTATGATGACATTGTATCTTCCATCTTTTAGTTTATGTCCTTCAGATGATGCTTATAGCATTGAGAAATAGGGGAAAAAATACAATTTCAACACAACATACCTTATTTTTGCTTTTGTTTAACTTTGATTCTTTTTTTGTCTATATAGTTTTTGAAATAGCTCTTAACCAATTTAACCTACCTCTGAAAAAGAAAAATAATGAGCATCAACTAATTTCTTTTGCATATATGATGGACACCAAAAATATTTATTCGACCATTTGATCGAGTAATAGAACTGTGAAAAAGAGGATTGGTTTTCCTAAACCTTACACCAAGTCCAATGTAAATTTCATTGAAATGAAGTAATTTCACTGTGCATCAAGCATACACTATCAAATAATAGGAATGGACTATTTTGGACCACATAGCAATCGATATGTATGATGCCAAGACTAGCATATTTTCTATGTACTAGATTCAACTATGTCCGTGGACCCGATGCATATAAAAAGAAGAAAAGAAACTTGTTGCACATGTTTATCAAATAAATAAATTAATATGGAAGACCATTGGATAAAAAAAATAAACTAGATGAATACTCTCAACATCTCCAACTATTGGTGTCAGAATGCGCGAGTGTGGAAGCCTACGTGGTATGAATACTCGACACATGTATTGAAAATAGACACA
Source organism: Picea glauca (assembly GCA_000966675.3). Lineage (NCBI taxonomy): Eukaryota > Viridiplantae > Streptophyta > Pinopsida > Pinales > Pinaceae > Picea > Picea glauca. Next base: position 116,986 of record JZKD02S1251136.1, read on the forward strand.
CTATGGATTGTGCAGGAGACATAACTATTCAAACAACATTGATATGGCCTCAACAAAAGCTTCCATACAACCTAAAAAATCACCACATAAAAAATCTTTTGACTAGGAAATTGTCCAAAGATAAATAGATCACAGATCTGACATTACACCAACGCGAAGAGCACAATGCAAATTTTCTAAATTGTTCTTTTCCACATATATTAGCTGCCTTTTGAATAGGTATAATCATAAACAAAATCCATCAACCAGTTGACAGATAAGAAACACATTGTCTTCGCATTACTTCTAGATCACTACCCTTTCCTCTTAAATCAAAACAAACCAATGTGCCATAAATCAATAAGCTATCTTGAAAATTACGATGCTTGTCACAATAACCCATGCAAAACTATTGGAAGTGAGGGGATGTGGAAGTGTTGCGGTGTGGGAAGAAGAGACGTATAATTTCTCTGCACAAGGTTTGAAAATAGACCAATTACCGACTCTATGGGACATACACTTGTGTGGAAGTGTCGATGACATAGCTCTTCCAACTGCACAAGTGCCAAGACACCCAATTTCACTAATGCCAGACTATAAGTGTCTTGAATTCTCAACACAAGGGTTGAAACTGTGTAATCCATGTACAAGGATTGACAATAGAACAAACATTCACTTTGTAGAGCATATTCTAGTGAACAACATCAAAATATCACAACATTGTATGGTTTGGTGACATTGTATCTTCCATGTTTTAATTTGTGTCATTCAGATGATGCTTAGGCTATATTTATAGCACTGAGCAATAGGGAAAAGAATAAAAATAAAAATACAATTTCAAAACAACGTAGCTTACTTTTTGGTTCTGTTTAACTTTGATTCTTTTTTTTATCTATATAGTTTATGAAATAGCTCTTGACCAATTTAACCCACTCCCGAAAAGAAAAATAATAAGCATTAACTATTTTTCTTTTGCATATATGATGCACACCAAAAATATGTCATTCAACCATTTGCTCCAGTAATATAGTTGAGGAAACGAGGATTAGTTTTCTTAAACATTACACCAAGTCCAATGCAAATTTGAATGAAACAAAGTAACTGCATTATGCATCAAGCACAAACTATCAAACAATAAGAATGGATTGTTTTGGACCACATAGCAATCCATATGTCCAATGCCAAGATTAGCAGATTTTTTATGTATTAGATTCAACTATGTCTATGGACCCGGGGAATAAAAAAAAAATCAAAGAAACTTGTTTCGCGTGTTTGTCAAATACATAAATTAATATGGCATGCCATTAGATAAAATAAATATACTACATGAATAATCTCAACATTTCCAACTATTGTTGTTGGAATAACCAAGTGTGAAAGCCTACGTGGTATGAATACTCCGCACATGTGTTGAGAATAGACGTATTGTTGATTGTGTGGGAGACATTCCTATGTGAATAACATTGATATGGCCATAACAAAAGATTCCGGCCAACCTAAAAAATATCCAAGTAAAAACACTTTTGACTAGGAAATTGTCCAAAGATAAATAGATCGCATATTCGATATTGCACCAACGTGAAGAGCACAATGCTAATTTGCTAAATTGTCTTTTCCACATATATCACCTACCTTTCGAATAGTGGTAATCATAAACAAAAATCATCAACCAACTGACAGGTAAACAATACATTTTCTTCACATTGCTTCTAGATCCTTTCCCTTTCCTTGTAATTCGAAGCAAACCAATGTGCCATAAATCATTGAGCTATCCTGCAAATTACGACGCTTATCACAATACCCCATGCGGAACTATTGGAAGTGAGGGGATGTAAAAGAGTGGAAAGAGGAGTCGTATCAATTCTCGACACAAGGTTTGAAAGTATACCAAGTGTTAAATAGTCCAAGTACCAGCTCTATGACGCATACAACTTTGTATAAGTGTTGATGACATAGCTCTACCAACTGCACAAGTGTCGAGGCACCGAAGTGCACTAATCCCAGACCATAAGTGGCTTGAATTCTTAGTGCAAGGGTTGAAATTGTGGAATTCCCATACAAGGACCAAAAAATAGAACAAGCATTTGCTTTGTGGAGCATATCCCAGTTAACAACATCAGAATATCACAACAACAAAATATTTCGCACAATCTGGCAAAAAAAGTAGTTAGTATTGGAAGTCAAGGGATGTGGAAGTCTGGTAGTGCGGGAAGAAGAGTTGTATCAGTTCTCTGCACAAGGTTTGGAAATATACCAAGTTATAAATAGAAGAAGCATCGAATCTTCGAGTCATACACCTATGTGGAAGTGTTGATGACATAGCTCTACCAATGGCACAAGTGAAGGCACTCAAGTGTGTCGATGCCATACCATAAGTGGCATGAATTATCAGCACAAAGGTTGAAAGTGTGGATCCCATGTATAAGGACTCGTCCATCCTACAAATTACCTAGCTTGTTACAACTCGTGCTACGAAACTATTCGAAATGCGGACCTACGGAAGCACATCAACCCGTGAGCATTAGTGGCATCGATCCTCCACACAACAATAAAAAATAGACTTAGTTTTTAAATAGAGTTGAACCAGCTGCTACAACTCGGGTTCCAGGGATGGAATTTGACGAGCGAATTGCACATCAAATACGATTAAAAATTTCAGGAAACCGTCCACTTCTTTCCTTAAAACGGGCCAATTTGAAATTCCAACCCTGCCCGTCCACTTCTATAGTTATATGAGTTAAACCGTCTATCGAAGTTCTGATGCGACAAGAGGACATGTTGTCCATATTTCTTGTACTCTTAACAATATGCAACTTCATGTGTCATTGTCAAAAAGGTTTTAATATAATAAACTTTATACAAGTAATGGTTGCAGCCTGTTGCAGCCTTATGTACAAATCTACTATAGAGCAGGCTACAACTTGGGGAAGAGAAATTCCGTGGAAGGAATATACAGTCATATCAATCGAACTGTATGCACGAAATTTGATGGCTGGCCTTGATGTGAGCCCGTCATGTTCTTGTCACATTTATTCCTATCATAATATTCTGCAATGATGTATTTTAAATGAAAAAGTTATACATCCCAACCTACAAAGCAAATACTCTATGGCCACATTCTTATTCTTACTGATGAACTGATAACATAATTTATATTCCTCCCACAAAGTTTCTCTCTTACCAGTGCATAAAATTCAACAGATATGACTGTTCTTCAACATAATTTTTATTCGTCACACTAAATTTCTCCTCTCCGTACAATAATTTTATTTTATAAAATTTGGGTTAGTTTTAAGATTGTGTCTGCATGCATAGTGTAAAAGTTCTAGGTTTTTTTTATTTTTCAGCAACTACTAAAAGCAATTGTTGGTGAAATCATAATTTTACAAACATTGTTTAATGCACAAATATATTCAAGGCCCTCAAAAGCCCATGACTCGAGATTATGTAATCTCAACCACATAAACTGCAATTTGCTCAATTTCCAGCCAGCTTTTGGAAAAAACTAAAAAAAGTCTTCCCAAAAAAGATAAAAATGAAGAGAGCATTTTTTTTATATCAATTACAGAAAACAAGCAATGTGAAGAACAATTTCCATATATTTCTTTCTCAGTTGCACAATTTACATTTTTTTATACATACCTTTCCAATTGTTTATGTTGCACATGGATAGTTGCTTCACATGTTCGTGTTACTCTTGACTCTCCAACATCGATTGTTGCAATTCCAGGTATACCTATTTCGCTTGAACTAAGCATAGCAATTTGCAAATTGCATAAGCACTCAACGATATTTGTTTGTCATGTGTACAAGAGAGTGTTTATAAATATCTTCCTATGTATTGGTCGTTATTGTTAGAATATAGAAGATGGTGTGCTCATTTTACCATTGACGATACCTTCGTCACCCAACCATAGGCTGAAGCCTCCCTCCGAGCACCTTAACCTTGACCTGAGAATTCCTCCGGAAGCAAACCCTAGGCTAGATAGACAAACAAAGAGTAGCGCATCAATCCCCAAGGATAACACATCACAAAAGACTGATCAGATGTTCCAAACCCTAGCGAAGAGATATTCAAGCCAATACTGAGACTAGCTACTGCTGCAGCTGCACCTGCAACTCTCCTCCAAACCTGCGCACCAAACTGCAACTGCAGTGCACACCAACTTGGAAACTGCAATTCTGAGATGCTGTCAAATGAGAACTAGCGCCCTATATTTATAGTAATCCTGCCAGTTCGTTGGGGCCGACTTCTCCTTCTAGGTATGTGTCTGTTCAGTATATTATTATTAATTCTGGCAGACTTCTTCTCTTTGAGGCTAATAGCCTAATATAAATTATCTTCTTGAGCCGACAAGGCTTCTAGGGTTATTAGCCAACTCATTAGGGTTTCTCTTGCTTCCCAGAGTCTTCTATTCTCGCCAGGTTCACACGTGGGGGTAAATACCTCCCGCAGCTACCATAATATTAACACTCTCTCCTAGCTAGAGAGGTATTTACAGGTAATGGACTTGAGCAAAAAACACACCATTTACCCAGCAGCATCAATATAGTCATCTAGACTATTTCATGACTAGATCATGAGCATCACCATCATCATCAGCTGCATCATTTCTCGAAGCCATACTTCATCTGAGTAGTTAGATATGATGTTGGATAAGTCACTCTCACTATAGAGTGATACAAGAGGAGTAAAAGCTCTGAACTATTTTCCGTCTAGAAAAATCTATGTTCATCATTCATCTAAATGATCATTGTCTCCAATAAACTACTGATAGTCTTCAAGGAAATTAGAACAAGGATAGAACACACCTGTGTCTATTCATAGTAGTACATAACTACAATCTAGTGGTTAACTACCACATTAAGTAACACACAAGTACTTGATCAACAACATATGGTTGCGAACGGTGAAACATATTCACCACAATAGTCCTCACCACAGTAGTCTTCATCTGCATAGAAACATTGTTATGATAAAAACTGAATCATCTGGGCCAATCTTTCACTCACGTCTGTGAGATCTGAAAGAGTGTCTGTCCTCAGTATAGAATATCAACAATAATCATATGGGCCAATCTTTCACTCACATTTGTGAGGTCTGAAAGAATGTCTACCCTCAACACAGAATATCAATAATGGGCTATCTGCCCCATTCTTCTCAACCAAGGAAGAAGGATTATTTCTGATTTCTGAACTTGGGCCATTTCCCACCCTGGGCCATTCTTCTGACACTAAACAAGGTGTAACCTAGAGAGAATGAGTCTTCCCTCGAGAAATGTTTGGACCATTCCTTACCCTGGGCCATTCCTTCGACACTAAAAAAAGTGTAACCTGAAGGGAATGAGTCTGCCCTAAGGAATGACTGTCCTGGACTATTCCCCACCCTGGGCCATTCTTCCGACACTAAACAAAGTGTAACCTGGAGAGAATGAGTCTGCCCTCGAGGAATAACTGTCCCTGATTGCTGAGCCTGGACTACTCCCCACCCTAGGCCATTCTTCCAACACTAAACAAAGTGTAACCTGGAGAGAATGAGTCTGCCCCCGAGGAATAACTGTCCGTACCATTCCCCACCCTGGGCCATTCCTCCAACACTAAAGTGTAACCTGGAGAGAATGTATAACCCTCGAGGAATGTCTGTCCTGCATCAACCTCCAAAACGGACAATTCTTCGAAACTGCTCACAACTGTGAACTTCGAAAGAATGATTGCCCAGCGAGGCGAACCATTCTACTTGACCACTACTCAAAGTGACTGCCAAGAAGAATGACTGTCCTAGACCACTCCCCATAATGGGAAGTCATTGTCTATGATACATCAGCAATCAATCTGCCTCCCATGTTAACTACAATGGGAAGTCACTGTCCATCAGAAATCTCAATCCACTTTTCGAACAAGAAAGCATCTGTCCAATCTGGACTATTTTTCAATTAATAAAGATAAATGATATTTTCATTGCTCCCTCCTAACTGGAGAGTTATTTCAATCACAAAAATAAATGTTTGTGTACCTTCTTCTAGTTTGGAGAGTCTTCCCTTCTATCTAAGAGAGTTATTTCCATGAGCTCTAGCTTGAGTATGCAAGTTCTTTCATCTTGAATAGAGGCTTTACCAAAATGTATGCTTATCTGCTCATTTGTGGAGATATGTGTTGGAGAATCACTTTCTCCTTTCTGGACTTCATCATGGATAATGTAATTCTTGTACTTTAGTCTGGAATACTGTGAAGGCTTCATGTAGATCTGAACAATAGAGTATATCATAGT